>PQWD01002306.1:108617-232160 GCA_019425675.1 Leucinodes orbonalis
GCGGCAGGTCCTGGCTTCAGGCAATCTTCGTATCTGCTCCAGGGCCTGACGAATTTGCTTATCTCTGGACGCCAAAACATGCTCCAACGTTCTCATTAGAATGCCGGGTCTGGTGTAGCCAACCAACCTGCCACGGCTTCTTTGCTTCAACCTTTAATGCAGTTGGACGTAATCGTTGCGATGTTCACTCGGACGTGAAGTCGTACAGCTTGCGTCGTTTCTTCCATGGCAGCCGCTGAGGCAACCATTCGGAGCACACCCGAAAAGACAGTAAATCGCCTGTCTAGTGAACGGTCGGCTGTATATCTCTGTAGGACTTCCGTAAGCCAATCCGATGCCTTTGTGTCTCCCGGAGTGACTTATCTGCCACGATACGTCATCTTGTTCCGCCGGCTCTTTTTCGTCGGTGTCCTTCGTATTCCCCCCGTGTATGGACGCGTCACGCGGTACTTCATTCGACGGCTTCTTTGACATTCTGGCTCGAATGGGTCAGTCCGCTGCGCAGGACGTACTTTGGTCTGAGCCAGGCTTCGACGCTCGCGTGCCAGTTGTCGGCTCACTTCATTATCTGAATCTGAATACACTGTTTCCCAGGCGACTTTTCTGCGAGCTCGCTCCATTTGCAGCTCCCTACGCCTTATGCCATAAGACGCTTTCAGCCTCGTATTCCGCTTGTCGTAGGGCGTCGAGACGCTGGCGTCGATCTGACCGAGCCCTTGTCCGCGACTGGACGACGCCGTCTTGATGAGCGCAGGTTCTATCGCTCCCACACGTTCGATACGGGCGTTCCCCTTCAGTGACTCGACTGAGAGACAGTTCGCCCCCTCCCCTTGTCGTGCTCCTCGACCACGGAGGGTGACGCTGGCGGTTAAGCTAGATCCCCACGTGTCTCCGCTCATGAGATCCCGTTCGATTCCCTTTTGCTGCCGCGCTTCTGTCTTGCATCCTTCTCTCTTCTAGCAGACTTGGATCCGCTCAAGACCAGCAAGCTATGGCGACCAGAATAAACACCCTGTTTATCTTGCATAGCCGGCGATTATTTATGTATTATTTACACGTTCGTTCTTCCAGCTTCCTATATTTATTCCAGTAGAAGCTTCACTCTTCACGTTCTGTTGCGTGCTACTTTGTCGCGAGGCTGCTGGTACTGTGCGTTGTATTCTGATCCAATTTCTGCTGAACTTGTATTCTTATCTTATCGAATCCTGATATGACCTCATTGTAACGCGATATGGCCTGCTTAAGACATTTCGATGGTTCGCAAACTAGCTGGCTGTTGAAAGGTGCGACTTTACAATACTATCTCTTCCACAATAGTCCTATCTCTTCCCACATAGCCGATCCTTCCCACTAAAGTCCATCTCTTTTATACAATGCAAGGCGTATAAACTTACAATTTAAACACTAATCCAACATCATTTAACTTAATATATATCCTAATCATACTACACATTATATAATTCAAATGTTAAATATTATCACTAAACTTAATTTATCCACACAAATTACTTGTCGCATCGCGTCGTCCGTAACACATCAAATAAAGAACTTGAGTTGGCTGTCAATGATTATAGAGTAAGATATCGTGGTACTGCAAAAGATACGGGATAGCATTTAGACATTGAAAAGATATTCAGAAAGAAGAGAAAAATGCACGACATGAAAATATGACTACACCCAATTATCGCCAGTCACAAAATTTTTACGATAAACTGAAGAGACAGAATTTGATTAATTATTAATAATGGCCACAATTAACCAGGATTAACTCCTAAGACGTACGAGGACCTTGCATTTCAATATGCTTTTAAAAAATAGTAAAGCAATACCACCAAAGTGGGAATTGAACAGAAAACAGCTACTACGATTGGTTCTATGGTTTCATGCAATCGCACAAAGATTTGTCATTGTGTGTCCCAACCACAAGTTTATCTCGCCGTACAGCTTTTAAACAGACACAATTTGAAAGCTTTGAGAATTTTAAAGCTTATTGCAAGATATTACAGTATTGGGCGACCAAACTGCGAACGTAGACAGAACTGATTACTACAGTCATAAGCACAAAAAAATGTGTAGCTATCTATGAAGGCTCAAACAAGTGTCTAAATCACATCTGGAGAACGGTGGCGCTTAGTTACTGATATGTGGGCTTAAAGCTAGTAGGAACCCTCGCCACCATTTATTTATATTCCTACGTCAAAAATTGGCGAGCAACAGAATGATAGATGGTGGTATCCACACGGGAATGAAGAGCTCCACATCCGACGGGATGGAAGGACTATGGGCCAAAGTTCCTACCTTTTCCTGAAATTGTTCCGTAGCAGTAAGATGCCACCAGGACAATCCTTTCTTATAATATTGATAACATGAGTCACCACACTTACTGTTACTTATAAACTACTGCAAAGAAATGATCCACTTTTACTAACACCACATACTCTCAAAAATTACAACCTTTGGATCGAATAGTATTTGAGCGTTAATCATACTACAAACTGCATGCGATAATTGATGGTTAGGTCCAGGGCGGCGTTAACCATATATATTTGCTGGATGTCTAGGCAGTCGCTTACCCAATGGCAATGACTCTAGAATAATTCATAAAGTTCTCAGTACTGGAATTTTTCCATTCAACCCTATATATATTCACAGACTGAGAATATTTTAAGCTCTACGTTACTGATAAAAAATGTGCAAACTGAAACAACAATATAATAACCTCACCATCTGTGTCCACCGTCTATTTATATCATCTTGAACGCGGCTTGAAAAAACTACTGCGGCTGCTTCCCTGCTAAATACAGAAAATGCTGCGCAGTTGCACCAGTGCCAGATGACGATGTGACTCCCAATATTTCTGATCATGGATAAAGGAAAATGATTCTGCTAAAATCTCCCCCAAAGTTGTTCCTATTGTGGCCAAGTTAGAGATCGCGCTGGACGATTTCCTTCCAATAATAATAACCGATCTGCAGCTGGTTCTAAAATTAGAACTAACGACGCCTCTACGATTCCAAACTTCGACATCAGCTTTTGTAAGTCCTGAGATAATAAGACCACACCCAAACAGGACCGAGAAAAGGGATCTCGAAAGAGGAGAAAAATAGGTAAAACTAGGATTTTAACAGACACACCGGAAAAACTGGTAATCGAGAATGAGTGGGCAGCTAGAAAACAGAAAAAAGAAAAGAATATTTGCAAAGCGAAAGTGAAAGCAGTAAAACGTAACCTAAATTCACAAGAACAAGAAGTGACGACGTCGGAAGATGAAGAACTACCGCCATCGCCAGAATCATTTTTAAGTTTGTTTAATGAAAGTGATGTCTCTTATAGCAGTAGTAGCGAATCAGAGAATGAAGACGACTCTAAATACTCCATCATCATTGGAGATTGGGTTATTGTGAACCTAATCTCTCAGAAGAATCTCGTTCATAGATATGTGGGCAAATACTGAGGGAAAGCGCTGGATATGACATTAAATTCGCAAAAAAAATTAATGATAAGATGTTCAAGTGGCCTGTTAAAGACGATATTAGTTCAGTTTCCAAATATCAAGTTGTGAAGAAACTACCAGTTCCGAAAGTGAAATCATCATCAAAAAGAGTTATTAGTTTTAAGTTTCCAAAATCATTAAGAAAATTTAATATTGAGAAATAAAAAGTGAAAAGATAATTGCTATTAGATAAAAAGAAAAGACTGCTTAACTTAAAGAAAAAATAACTATTTTTTAATTTAACCAAAGGGATTTTTTTTGTGTGCCAATTGCAAAAAAATATATTGTTTTTTTTTTTGTTTAAAGTAAAAAAAATACTACAACTTTAAGTAATATTTTCTTTTTAACAAATTAACATGGGATTTGAGTTCTCAGAAATAAGTAGTTAGTAGTTGATTAATAAACATATTCATAAATGTCAAAGAATAGATGATGGCAAGTACATAAAAAGCAATTAAATCAATGATTAAAATTCCTAGTTTTTCGTTTTCTTCTTTAATAGAATCATATGTTCCCGTATGTGGGAGACTTGTTCCCCCCAGGATCAAGTCTTCCAGAAGGGGGGGATCAAGTCAGACACATATATGGGACACATGATATCATTCCCTATACGAAGTTTTCATGGGCTAGTTATTAAAGTTATGAACACATATCACTTGCTATTATACTTAGTGTAACCAATGAAATTCCACATATTTAAGTACCAAAATATTTTAAATCGGATCAATATTTACAAAACAATTGCCAAAAAACAAAAGGGGGGATCAAGTGTCCCCAGTCTCCCCTATTGCTATCTCAAGCAACTAACTGTGGGATATTTTATAAAATATTATTCCTAAGAAGTTTGTAGGCTTTGCTGTCTACGTTTAAATAGAAAATTTATTGTAAAGGCGTATATTTTTAAAGCTCGAAGGCTAATTATTCTTGCGTAGGACAAAAAATGTCATAATAAAACTCAGTCCCGACGAGGAGCGCCGGATTATAAACCCGAGATAGACAGACCGACAGCCAAGACAGCTTAACAAGTTCTCGAAACACATTTTTTTTTATAATACAATCAGGAGATTCAGCTTGTAGTGTCCTAGAAAACTGGACAAAAACAGTGACTATTAATTACTAGTTTTTTGCTACTTACAGGATTCGAACCCACGAGCCTGTCCAAGCTGCGATTTGAACTTAACGGACGACTCTGACAACCAGACCGTTTTGAAAATGGATGAAGAACACAATGATTCAAGTAACAACGGGTAAACTCTACTATAATGTAAGGTCTATGTATGCTCCTAAACTATGACATGAAATGAAATGAAAAGTGTTTACTCAGTTTAGGTCCTTACAGAACACTTATGAATGTCAAATGAAGCTACCACTGGTTCGAGAGGTAGTTTTCCACTGAGAAGAAACCAGCAAGAAACTCAGTAGTTACTCTTTTCAAAAAGAATGTGTTGAATACAGAATCATTTGTAATCAAAATTTAAATCAAAATATTAAGTATTGGTAACTAATATAAGGTATAATAATCTACAAAAGTACTATTAAGCAGTTAAGTATTATATAAATTTAAATAGATGATAACAAAAAAAATGATGAATGATGAAGATTGAGCCGACAAATGATTCATCATTATTCCAGTTAACAAATGTCCACTGCTAAACATGAAAGACCTCCCCTAATGATTTCAACGCAGACCGATCTCTAGCAGTCGCCAATGATCTGCTACCACCTTAACCAGGTCATCTGTCCATCTCGATTGATCAAAAATTTCTGGATAGCAATAGACTTGATTTCCTTTAATAATAGCCAAGAGTCTAAAAATTTAAAAGTAGGTACATAACTATTCAAAGTGTTTACTCACTACTTAAGTGTCTGCTTTACCTTTGAACAACCGTTAATTATATGCAAGCAATTTGTTACTCGTACTTAATTCATGCTTCGATCAACAGCTTAATTAAATTACGATAACCTATTCACCGGTTGCGTTTACTGCGCAAACTCCATGCGCATTTGAACTTATCATCAGTTACTAGTGCGGCACTGACAGCGAGTAAGGTTGGACGTTAACGCGGACCCTCCTATCGATCCCATCCAGTACGGTGTATAAACATGAATCATTGTGTTAATGCGTTAATATTAACAATAAAGATTGACAATCGCAGTTAAAAAATAACAAAAAAACTCAGTTCTCGTGTCTAAGTAGTTCGGCTATTCCGATTTTATTACAATTAAGTACAGTGACAAACAGTGCGGTGTTAATGTTTTTATAAATTTAAGTTTCGTACAGGTAAGATTGTTTGCTTCTGTAATTTACATTTTATGTCGGTGTGAATTTATTAACAATGTCGTAATCAGTATGTATTGTTTTTCTTTTTTAGGTCACGATTTACAGTATTGGGTCAATAGTCCGTAAAAGTACCTATTGTTTAGGTTTACGTCTTTAAGATATTTTTTAATGTTTAAATTTCTGTTGCTAATAGCGACTAGAATAAAATAGCAAGGGGTGAGCAGAACTTATGCTGGAAACATCGTTTTCTACAACAACAAAAACACAAGTTACTTCAAGATGCGTCATAAAAGAAAAGTGGTATAAAATGTATTTGAGTAACATTTACTTGTATGAATTATTTACTATAGTACCTCTAGGTACTTCTTATATCTTAACTTTTTAACAGAAATCAAAAATGTACATGTTAAATTACGCTACCATCCCATTCATATGCGTTACCTACTGTGCATTTAAATAATAATATAAAACATTTTTTATTCATTTTCAATCAAAATTTGGCGATTACCGAAACTTTTATTAAATAAAATGATTTTAGAATTGTGGTTTTGTTAACATGAATTCTTAATGAATCTAGGATTTATTTGTTAATGTAAAGCTAAATTTGAATTATTGAATAATATGATTTTGTTAGGAAAGTTCAATACTTGAATCAGTGTAGAATTTAATATATCCGATATTAAATAACAATAACTTTCTAATAAATACAAACTCGACTAATGATATACCTCGTATAGTCGAATGCATATGAAAGAATTCAGAACAATTAACAGTTCTCACTAAGCACTGCATACACTTTCAGCAGTCGAACGCAATATCTAACCTCTGTACAAAGCAGTCGTCAATATATGCAAAATGCGATTTTGAAATACTAATAAATATCTACTAAAATTTAATATTCAATCACCCACGATTGTATAAAAAACTTAGTTCTTTATCGGTATGTCCTTGACAAGTTTTTTTGTTTCACTTCCATTGTAGTTTATAAGATTGTTATAGAAATTTGATATATTTTCTTTTTTCGTCATATATTTAAAATAAAAATTATGGAGAGGATGTCGACAAAACAACGCTTGCGTTGTTTTAAGCTGGTTTACGATTTTATCACTCCGGTCACATATTATATATATGTACGTTTATCCGACGCTCTTACGGTAAAGGAAAACATCGTAAGGAAACCTGCGCACGTTTGCGAAGAGATTCATAGGTTGTGCGTGTAGTCAGCAAATCTGCACTGGGCCCGCGTGGACGACTATGGCCAAACCTTTTACGGATAGCCTCGTGTCTCTCGGTGGGAATATAATGAGCTGATGATGATGATGATATAATTTTCTCCCCAAACATGCACTTGATTGACTAGCCTCCATCGGTCTCATTATCCTTATTGTATATACGAAAGACAAAGCTACAATAATAATTGGGAGTTTCTTTATATGCTCATGCGGCAATCCCTGTGGGGCACGTGGGATTATAGAATCCGTAAATTCTTCAGCTTGTTGTAATAATCGATTCTGGTGGTTCAAAATTAAATATCAAAATTCAGCTCTGCGTAAGCGTCATAGGGGTGTTGGCTTACAAGTCAATATATTTCTTAGGGCATTAAAACGCTATGACATTACAGTATTTAGTAACTGACGCACTATTTCTTTGGCATTTTAAGTATTTGGAGTATACCTTGCCCAGTGGATATTATTGCTGAATTAGTAGTAGTAATTGTAAATTATTTTAACTTGGTGAAAGGTAACTATCATGTCCACATTAATTTATTTAACAAAATGTCACTGCTGCCCTCTAGAATTGCGTTGCAAATAAGGTCAATAGCTTTTTCATTGACACTCACAGCTTTAACATTACACTCTTTTGGGTCGACCTTTTAAAATTTACTTTTATCATAGTTTTGTTATGATCGATAAAATTTAAGACATTATGTTGCTCTTACGCTACTAAGGGAATTCTGACCATCACAACATGGAAGGTCATGCAAGAGCATGCTCGGATATGGCTAGACGCCATTTATGTTTTCAAAATGCATCACTCGCCGATAAGGTTACCTGAGACCTTTTTTGAAATATCTACTTACATTCACACAGCGCTATCTAGTCCTAAACTAAGCATTTAGCTTGTAATATGTATACTAAACGATGGATAAACATACTTATAAAGATGTTTTTTGAAATTACATGCATATTATACACATAGAAAACATAATACAAACAGTTATGTAGATGCACACAAATGTATGTACTGCCCGGGGATCAAACCCAAAACCCTTGGTGTAAAAGCCAACGTATCAACGAATTAAACCACAATGGTCGTCAAAACCTTAAAAAAGGAAGCTACTTTTCTAAAGTATTGTAGGCTAATTTTTAACATGACTTATTCACGTAGCAGACACGTGATCTAAGTTATACTGATTTCCTTAATTTTCTTAATTATGATGAACATTGATAGTGATGCAGTTTACAATAATATAGTTTTGGCCATAATTCTTGTATTTATAATAATCGATATATTATCCAGTCTAAATCGCCGTTCGACTATTTTTTTTATATTTTGAAGTAATCTGCGATGACGTAACTTTCGGAAATAAAAATTTCAATCCATAAATGTCAAAAAAGCACCGGCCTTGATCCGAAGGTCGGCGCTCAGAAGTGCTAGAGTGCGAAACCAGATCCACAGGTCTTATTTAGAACGTGCAAGTTTCATGGCGATTTAACGAACTTTTCGTGATAACAAATTTACGAATGAGGATTCAACGAATTAAAATACACCTACGCTGATTATTTTTTTAGGTATGGTTCAAATAATAACTACCAACAAACGGTGTTTTTGTGGTTAGCGCTGTGTCGAAAATAGCACAGTGGAATTGCAGTTTATCAAAAGGCCAAAACACTATAAATATGATACTTACGTACATGTTTTTAAATGCTGCAGTATAAACTGCCTCTCATTAAAACTAGTAGGAATAACCTGCGCACATTATCACTAAAACCCAACTTCAAAAAACAAAAAAAAAGATCAAACTTAAAAGAAACAGAAAGAAATGAATCTAATAAAATAAAATGAAAATAAATGTAAATAGAAATCATAGAAATGGTTAAAATTAAATAATTTATTTCATAATTTTGTGATCAATCGAATTGAGTAACCTCTTTTTTTTGAAATCAGTTAAAAATATCATTCCATAACGCCTGCGAAGGTTGTGTGTGAAGTCGTCCAATCCGCACTGGGCCCGCTTGGATGACTAAGGCCTAATCACCCAATACGGGTAGGCTCGTGCCTCTCGATGGAGACGTTAAATGAGCTGACGATGATGAATAAAAAACAAAAATATATTCGTTTATTATAATTAAGGTCATACGACATGATACTAAATATGCAATAATCTTCTACAATGACAGTCAACGGTCATTTAAGTATTTATACTTAAACAAAAATATTAAAACTTCATTGAGGCTGAAACTGGCAGAAAATTCTAGCAGAAAAAATGCGATGGCCACGATCAAAAAAGTACTTGGCCCCTGTTTTCTAAATATGAGGCTGAAACTGGCAGAAAATTGTAGCAGAAAAAATGCGATGGTCAGGGACGAAAAAAGCTTTGGTACCAAAAAAAGCTGTTTTCATTCATAACCTTTGACTGTAACGAACAAATATTTCAAATAATTTTAACATTTTCTATTTAGAAAACAGGCACCAAGTACTTTTTTGATCCTGGCCATCGCATTTTTTCTGCTAGAATTTTCTGCCAGTTTCAGCCTCATTTTCTAAATAGAAAATGTTAAAATTATTTGAAATATTTGTTCGTTACAGTCAAAGGTGATGAATGAAAACAGCTTTTTTTGGTACCAAAGCTTTTTTCGTTCCTGACCATCGCATTTTTTCTGCTACAATTTTCTGCCAGTTTCAGCCTTATAAACTTCAAACTTATCACCATTCAAATAAAGAAAAGTTAATCCTCTACAAACTTGAATATATATATACTAACATCATAGTAACATAACTAGTGTAAATAACTGATGCAACTGACGAGTTTACCGTGTTTTATATGCATAGTCGTTCCACGGCTTAAATGAGGAAATCTAAACGTTGATTGCCAAGTAGTATTCTGTAAGCTTGAGGCAGTGGCGTGCACAGCTGGTGTCTCGCTCTTAAACCGCAAAGAAATGGAACTCTGCCTCCTTATGTGTTCCCCGATCATTACAACCTGGCCCTCTTCAAGGCAAGAGTGAATAGGCTGTTTCTAGACAGGCATGATCCATCCTAGGCCGCATCATCACTTACCATCAGGTGAGATGGCGGTCAAATGTCTGCCTATAAAGGATTAAAAATAAGGTATGCAAAGTGAGTGGACTAATCGTAAAACAATAAACAATTTTAATTTTTGTCAAACTGAATTCTGTTGATGACAGCATATCGCCTATGGTTTCAAATCTGTAGAGGAAAATGAGCGAATAAGTGGGAATCCTGTAATATGTTGACGATTTTCCGAGTTCTCTAGACGCACAGGGTATGCAATGCTTATATGCGTATATGGAGTGCACGCCACTGGCTTGAGGACTTGATGGTGTAGTGGTGTGTCAAGCAACAATCGCAAAGGTCGATTGTCGGGTGGATGACAGAAAGCTGAACGCAGGCCTACCTTTATGATTGCCACGCGGACCGTACTCTAGCAGTCGACATTCTTTTACCAAGCCACATAACCCATTCAACGCCGGGAATCTAGAAAATCTATTGTGCTTGGCGCCTTAAGTCGTCATTGGTCGACAAAGGATTAAACTAAATTAACCCTTTGGCCGCCAAAGACGCCTTGATGCGTCACAAACAATAGATTTACCATTGTGTCTATATTCCTGGCGGTCGAAGGGTGAAAACCTGTTATTTACGTTAACAGATAACAAATAGGTGATGCATGAATCGATGTTAGATACTAATCAGTTAATCACTATATGTCATTTTATTGGTTAGTTTTTTATCTATGGCTGTTATCTATAACATACTTAAGCATATCGAGATAAATGCAGTAACATGGATTAAAAAAAATAATTGGCGGCCCATGTGTAATTGGTTGAGAAATCAGCTTTTAAATCAAGGGTTACGAGTTCGATCCTCGGGCAGTACAAATATTTGTGTGCATGGACATGTCTGATGTATTAGTCTTGGTGTTTTCTAATATAATATGTATGTGTTACAAAAAAATGTCTAAGTTTGTTTATCAGTAACTGATAAGTACACTCAGATACATGTTTAGTATCCATAATACAAGCTACACACTTAACTTGGGGCTAGATGGCGCTGTGTCAATGTCAGTGTGTGTATTCAAAGACGAAAGTTTATAAGATTCATCCGCCCCGTACTTGCGTACGAAATTAAGACATAGACACTGACTGCGAGATTGGTTCACAAATTAAAAGTCACTCAACTTTACTTGAGAAAAATCGCTTGTATTGCCTTTGCCAACCACCATGAAAGCATAGTGAGCACCAGTATGGTGCGCTCCATATATATATGGCAATGCAGAGCAGTGCTTCCAGACAACCCGGAAAATCGACACCATATTGATTCCCACTTATTCGCCTTTTTCCTCTACAAATTTGAAACCATAGGCGATCTGTTGACATGAACAGCACTAAATTTGATAAAAATATAAATTTTTGATTGTTTTTGTGATAGGTATCACAAAACCAATCACTCACTTTGCATACCCTACTCATAATCTCTGTGCACGCCACTGGTGCGTATTATCTAAAGACAATTTAGCGTGACGAACGATGGGCTCGTCTGCACCTCGTGTTTTTGTATGCATTACTCAATGTAAAAAAGTCTAAAGCCAAAATCCATTTATTTCAATTTAGGCTAACAAAAAGCATATATGAACGTCAAAAAATATACGAAAATACAATAAAAATACAATTCAAATACTAAACTAAAAATATGAATTTTGATTGAGAAAGAGTTGTCATCAAAGGTTAGGGTGATATTCATCAAAGAGCCAGTTTTTCAAGTGAGCGAGTCGCCCGGCTTTGTCACAAATCGGAGTCACCCGGCCTTACAGCCAATGTGAAACGTATGTTACCGGATTCCAATCACCCATTTCTCAACTCTTTCTAAATTTTATTTTTCTCTCCCTTATTAAATAAATCAATATCCATTGACATTCACAAAGCGCCATCTAGTCTCAAACTAAGCATAAGCCTGTAATATTGGTACTAAGCAACGGGTAAACATACTTTTATATTTTTTCAAAACATATTATGCATTAAAAACAACTAATATAAACATACAAGTTAATGCACACAAATGGTTATACTGCCTGGGGACCGAACCCATGAGGCTGAAACTGGCAGAAAATTCTAGCAGAAAAAATGCGATGGCCACGATCAAAAAAGTACTTGGTCCCTGTTTTCTAAATAGAAAATGTAAAATTATTTGAAATATTTGGTCGTTACAGTCAAAGGTGATGAATGAAAACAGCTTTTTTTTGGTACCAAAGCTTTTTTCGTTCCTGACCATCGCATTTTTTCTGCTACAATTTTCTGCCAGTTTCAGCCTCATACCGAACCCTTGGTGTAATAGCCGACGTCTCAACCATTACATCAAATGGGTCGTCATTTTAAAGACTGGAGTTTTAACTTTTAAACCGCCAGGATTCCAGAGTTAAATAAGAATAAACTAACATGATGCATAATCACAAAGAAATATTAACCAAAAAATGTCCGAACCCCTTGACACATTGACTTATTGCTATATTTATGACATCAAATTATTCATTAAAATTTTGACCTTAAGGTGTCAAGAAAAGGGTGCATTCTACTATGTCACTTTGATAAGCGAGCGACGTGATTATGAATGAAACTTTTGCTCAACTGACGCGATGGGCATAATTTTGCCGCGGACACTTTTTGCGTGAAATTATGCATCTAGTCAAAGTTACTTACTTACCAACATTGTCGTTGCTTACCTATGAATTAAAAAAAACCGACTCACTGTCTTCATTTTCCAATCTGTTATTTTGATTCGTGCCTCACAAGTCCCAATTAATTTGAGTAATGTTCTCACGCGGAAAATGAAGTCTAATACCGACATTATCTTGGTTTTCAATGTCAATGACGATAAATAACGGCTAGTGGTCGGTTTGACGATATCCAACATGACTTGTGGTATAAAACCACATATTAGCTCGCGAAGAACTTGAGCTTAGACTATATTTAATGTCATTAGGTCTTTAATTCTCTGATTAGCTGGAGACGGTGTTTTTAATATGGAATTCTAGATTGTGGAGTTGTGGCGTACCTTATACAACATAAAATATGTTATTTTGTTTGTTATGGCATTTTCAAATACTTAATCAAATAATAATATCATTTATTCAGTGCCAAACACATACAAAGTTATACATCTTAAGTCTAAATTACAGTGAGGACACTGAAAGGTGCCCACTCAGCTTTATGTCGAGGTACTTAGAACCGCGACACCACAGATTTCCCAATACAGGAGATGAGGCAAGCCGCGTTTTTAAGTGCGACAAATGTAAGCTCAACGAGCATACACTGGCTGCCAGTTTACGCTCTGTGAGACGAGTCAAGACGCACGAATATTAGAAGAAATTCCCGTTTTTTCCCAAAATGCCATCCTTACAATTGCACATGTAACATGCCATCATCGCAATGAATCAGTAAATTTACCAAGAAATATAATAACTTTTCACAGGTAAGAACCGAAAAGAAATTGCGACACTGGGACTGCCTATAAACTTGGCGGCTTGTCCAGTCTAATTGTATATTCGGATGTCTGTGCGCGACACTGATCTTCCGTGTGCACCGGGTGCAAAGAGATTGTAAATGTATGATTTTAAGATTACAATATAAATTGTCAGCGCTACTCTTACCATATCGACGATTTAGAGTGAAAACTTCTTAATTTTTAAGGAAGTCGAATAATCTGTGTTGTGTAAAACTTTAAACAGTACATATTGTCTTTTTTATTGAAAACAACCTACTTAAAACTTCTAAAAATATCTCAAAATACCTTGTTGAGTGTATTTGTTTTTCTATGTATAATATGTATGTATTTCCAAAAAAAATACAAGTAAATGCTTAGTTGGGGAGTAGATGGCGCTGTGTGAATGTCAGTGGATATTTAATATTTACTGTTTAATATTTTTATTTTTATAAAAACACTTTACACAAAAATTAAAAGTATTTTCGGAAAACAAGTTTTTACGAGGTTCTCATTTACCGCCATCGTCAAATTAACAAATTGGTCAGATATAGACATACGTTACAAAGTTTTCTTCCTAGAAACGCTGTTAAATAATATTGAATGACTTCACTTTCTACCGAGTTATTTACCAAAGTAACCGACACAGCCCGCCGGATCAGCAAGTTGAAGTGGCAGTGGGCTGGTCACGTATGTCGCAGAACCGATAGCCGTTGGAACAGACGAGTTCTGAAATGGAGACCGCGTCTTGGCAAGCGTAGCGTAGGACGCCCGGACCGATGGACCGATGACTTGCGAAAGGTCGCTGGTGAAGGCCGATGAGAAAAGCGGAGGACCGGGATATCTGGCGCAAAATGGTGGAGACCTTTATCCAACAGTGGACTGGAACGCTGAAGAGTAATATACCAAATTTGGTTTTAACAGATGACGTTAGGATGAGGCTGAAACTGGCAGAAAATTCTAGCAGAAAAAATGCGATGGCCAGGATCAAAAAAGTACTTGGTCCCTGTTTTCTAAATGGAAAATGTTAAAATTATTTGAAATATTTGTTCGTTACAGTCAAAGGTTATGAATGAAAACAGCTTTTTTTTGGTACCAAAGCTTTTTTCGTCCCTGATCATCGCATTTTTTCTGCTACAATTTTCTGCCAGTTTCAGCCTCATGACGTTAGGCATGATTGTATTAGAAAATGGTTATGCTTAATTCATGACTTTAATAAAAATGTGGATTTGTCGCTTAACTACGAAACACTTTCCAAATCTTCATGAATATAGAGAGCACATATTCATTAGTATTTCTACATACTTCTGATTTTTCCGGTCGGCGCACGCGCTTGCGGCAACGAAGCACCTCGATCGAGTCGAGTTTGCCCCCTTTTATTACATTATTAATTTACAAGCATATGTAACTTTTGTTACGTTATCAATATTTAATTATTTAACATGTATATTTTAAGACCCATCTAGTGTAATGGTTGAGACGTCGGCCTTTACACCAAGAGTTCCGGGTTCGATCCCCGGGCAGTACAAACATTTGTGTGCATGAACATGTCTGTTTGTACTGGTCTGAGTGTTTTCTATGTAATGATACATATTTACAGAAAAAAGTATATAGGTACGTTTATCCGTTGTTTAGTATCCATATTACAGGCTAATGCGTAGTTTGGAGCTAGACGGTGCTGTGTGAATGTCTGTGGATTTATTCTTCTCAATGTGCTATGGAGTGGGCTATTTTGGTGTTTCCCTACGCGATAAGATCCGGAACGAGGATATCCGTAGGAGAACTAGGGTGACCGACATAGCCCAGTGGATTAGCAAGTTGAAGTGGCAGTGGGCAGGGCACATAATGCGTAGAACCGACGGCCTATATGGGGATCCCGGAACCCTTGGGAACATCGTGGGATTAAATTAAATCAACTAGCATGAAACAAAATTAATTTCGAAAATAAATTTTCTTGTGTATAAATTTATGAGCGTCGGTGGCTCAATGGTGTGGACTGTCGCCTTTCCACCGGGAGGGCTGAGGTTCAAATCCCGACACGTACCAATGTGTTTTCGAATTTTCGAAAATATATGTACGTTATCCGACGCTCTTACGGTGAAGGAAAACATCGTGAGGAAACCTTCATGCACGCCTGCGAAGAGATTCGAAGGTTGTGTGTGAAGTTGTCCAACCCGCACTGGGCCTGCGTGGACGACTAAGGCTTAAACACCCTATACGGGTAGGCTCATGCCCCTCGGTGGGGGACGTTTAATGAGCTGATGATGATAATAATAATAATTCGAGTCATATACATACAGGCGTATAAAAAAGCTCTACTTCATAAAGTGTTTTTAAGTAAGTGAGCTTTACTGCAATAAAAATATGGCAGTAAACAAAAAATATATGTCACAGTTGGTATAACAAGCAGTAGGTTGCACGCCTTGAATTGAATTTTCGTTTTTACTTGTTGTGTTTTATATATTTTTCTATCTGCTTTCTTTCTGTATTTGAATTTAAAATTTATTCCTTGATCATCATCATCAGCCTATTAAAGCCCACTGCCGGGAACAGGCCTACCCACACATCAAGGCCCCTTAACCCACCACGCGGGCTCAATGTAGATTGGTGGATGTTACCAACTGTCTTCCGAACCACGAAATCATCTTTATTTTCGGACAATCAGGTACTTCTGCCTGCAATGTCTTTATCAAACTGGGTAAAATGTCTCAAAGTGATTTTCACTGTGTTGTTTCCCCGCTGGAATCGAACCCACGACTCACGAAATATTCTAAATTAAAATAATTATAGTTTAATAATAATTCTATACGTACTAGACCACGGAGGCAGTCAATGTTTTTTAAAATTTAACAATAAATCCTTAGGAAATATAAATTTAAGTTACTGCCCGTTATACTGTTCACTTTCCAGCCATATAGTTACGTAATCGCAATAGTGACATCACCGAGCAAAACCTTCGCGTGACGTCACCCCCTTAAAATGGCGGCGAAGGTCATTGAACTCTATGGTCTAGTGGGGCTAGACTGTGTGGATCCTGTTTTTAGTGTTGTCAAGAATGTTTTGTTGCGGTTTACAGGTCGTACAAACAGCCATTTTTGTTTTCGAAGACAGCTATGCTGTAGAACTTTTTTTAGGTTCAAATTCAAATGTTTTATTTGCAACTAAGTGTACAAAGGTTCTTAAGTTTTAGTATGGTACTTACAACTTAGTGACCCTTTTCGGGTATGGCAAACAATTAATTAGCTTAAATATTTTTCATTATACATTTAAAAATACAATTTTCTCAGTCTGTTTATATTTTATGAACAGGTGTTTTAAGATCAACTGAATAAAAACATTTTTTAATGAGAAATTCTTTAAGATTCCTATTGAATGACTTGAAAACAGGGTCTGTACGGATTTCTGGTGGCAATTTATTAAATACCTTGACCGCCATATAATACGGACATACGCCATATAAATATAGTTTTATCTTTATTTGTTGTATTTAATTGATGGGTTCTTTCCTTCTTTTAATGGGGGATTCTTGGGTATCATCTTTAATTTTCATAAATTTATCATTATTTTTATATATAAACGTGCAAGTGATTTAAAATAAATATACTACACGTATAATGAGAGCTTTAAGGGCGTGGCGGTGCGTTCACAAATCAAGCAAAGAATAGTCGACTTCGGATGGATCATCATCATCAGTTAATTAAACGTCCCCACCGAGGGGCACGAGCCTACCCGTATAGGGTGATTAGGCCTTAGTCGTCCACGCGGGCCCAGTGCGGATTGGACGACTTCACACACAACCTTTGAATCGTTTCCCGACGAGCAGTTTGGGTTCTGAACCAAACACTCGTGTGTACATCAAGTACATCGCATAGTGGAGCATATCTCCTCCCGATTCAACATGACGTATCCCCATAAACGGGAGCATTATTTTTCGATGTCGCAAAAGCGTTCGACAAAGTCTGGCACGAGGGTTTGATATACAAGTTATACAAACTAAACGTCCCGACCGTCTAGTACGATAGTGCGCGAATTTCTAGCGAATCGCACGTTCCGATATCGCATGGAGGGACTCTATCCCCTCCCCACCCCCTCGGGCAGGGTCCCGCAGGGCTGGTGCTATCCCCACTCCTTTTCACGCTATACACTAGCGACTCCGGAGTTTCGTCCTCTCGCTCAGGACGAACATCGCGTTGTTTCCGACGATACGGCCATTTACTGTTCGTCGAAGCACGCGGGCCCCATTGTCAGGACCCTCCAGGCATCCGCCAACACGTTAGGTGATTGGTTCAGGAAGTGGAGGGTCGAGGTCAACCCGGACAAGAGCGCGGCGGTCCTCTTTCAGAAGACCGGCGCGCCGTCGGCGCGAAACCTCCCACGTCAGGTAACGCTATTCGGGCGTTCTATTCCGTGGGAAAAGAGCACCCGATACCTAGGCGTCACTCTCGATAGTGGTCTAACCTTTGGGCCGCACATCAAAATGGTGCGCAACCGGGCTGCATTCGCACTCGGGCGCCTTCATTGCCTACTAAACGCGCGTAGTAAATTGTCCCTTAGTAATAAGGTGCGAATATACACGGCGTGCATCAGGCCCATTATGACGTATGCCGGTGTGGTATTTGCACACGCTGCGTCCAAACACGTCCATAGGCTACAAGTTATTCAGAATAAGTTCATGCGTAGGGCCACGGGAGCGCCGTGGTTTTTACGGAACTTGAATCTTCATTTGGACTTAGGGCTGCCTACGATTTCGCAGTACCTAAAGTTGGCGTCCAAACGCTACTTCGACTCGGCAATAGCGCATTCAAACCCGCTCATTGTCTCCTCTGCTGATTATACTACAACAGCAGCTAATAATAATTTTATTTCAGCTCGCGCGCAAACGACGACGTCCACGGGACGTACTAGACGATCCTGATGACCCTATCACGGTCGCCGCCGCGACGGCGGCCGAAACAGCTAAATTACTAAAAGTACACTCTACAAATCGACAACCGAGGTTCCGTCCCCGCCGGCGGGGGCCATCGTCGCGTGTCCCTGTAGGTTCGCACAGTCCCTATTCGCGTAACCGGCATGTACCGGGCCGCTTTTCTCCCCAAACATATGTTAGGCTACCAAGCCCCCCCCCGCAACGCCCTAAGCCGAGGTTCGAGTCCCGTTCGGGGACGCCCTTAGGCTCGTTGTGTAAATATTTAGGCTGAGAGCCATCTGCGCTCGCCACTTGCCCGGTGAAGCTGTAAAGGCCATCTGCGGCCAACAGCAGTAGTCAGTTCGAAAAAAAAAATCCTTTGAATCTCTTCCCAGGCGTGCATGAAGGTTTCCTCACGATGTTTTCCTTCACCGTAAGAGCGTCGGATAACGTACATATATTTTTCGAAATTGGTACATACATTGGTATGTGCCGGGATTTGAGCCTCAGCCCTTCCGGTAGGAAGGCGACAGTCGACACCATTGAGCCACCAACGCTGGTTATCCGACGATGGATATCCGAAAAATATTATTATACCTATTTACTGCAAAGAAGTTTTAGAAACCAGTTCGACGCACACATAAGATGCAGTTTGAGGCTTTTAGTTTATAATATAATATACGAATATCCCGGGGTCCAACTAGTTGGACAGGGCAGTTTCACCACTGACCCGCACTGATTTTGAGTCTATCCGGGCTTCGAAAGGCACCACACTGGCATAAGGCTTGCGTGGTGGTTGGCAGCCCAATCTCGCCTTCGGCACGTGGGAAGGCCTGACCCTGCAGTGGGACGTAATAGACTGATGATTATGGTGATATTTTATTTAATTCTTCTTTATTTTTATTATTCTCTTACATAAACAGGGAGTACCAAACCATTTTAAAACTAAGTACAAAATCGAAAATGGAAAAGTCTATGTGAGAGTCTGGGACTGGTCTCTGTGCAAGGAAGCCTGAGTGTCAGATAATCAGCGCCTCCCACTATTTGAACTTTTTGACAAAAATGATTAATTATAATCGATAGATTAAGACTAACATATAAAACACATTTGTACCCCTGAAAGGGCTTGATTATTCCCTTAACTCTGAATCCTGAGACAAAACTGGTATCCCTAAATCGAATTTAATACAGGCCCCGCGTTTTCTTAATTCGGCACTTTGGTTTTTTTTCTCGAACTAACTACTGCTGTTGGCCGTAGATGGCTTTTACAGCTTCACCGACAATTAACCGGCACTGTAGTTTGCCCTCGTCCCGAAACACAGGTGCAAAACACTTGTATTTCACGGGACGATATCTGGCACTGCGGTGGTACCTACCTAGACCACTCAGTACGGAGTCTACCACCTAGGGTGATAAGGATTCTTCGACATGCCGAACTCTTAAAAGTAAAACTTTCAAGAAGAAGCACTGTTTTGCTATATTAGAAGTGATACTTATCTTTTCATTGGAGCAGGTTTTAAAAACGTTATTCAAAGCCTTGACATAAATTAAGTTATACTGAAACTTACAACAAGTTAGTCTTTCCGCGGACTTTGCGAGAAACGGATGTATCGCATACGTTATCTTGGTTTTGTGTTTTTGTGATAATAAACCAAATGTTGTGGAGGTCAGCTATAAAATTTTTACTTTTTATTATTAAAGTCACGTGTAAACGTATAGTAAACAAAGTTTAAAGGTTAAGTGAGTTAATTAATGTTAAAATCCGTATACAATCACGATTTCGACGGTTGTATTTATGACTAGCGGCTTGCCCTGGCTTTGCACGGATTTCTGGGAGTTTAAGTATCGATCCCTTCTCTTGAAGTTATGTCCATTGCTGAACATCGGTTTACCTTTTCTGTGCCAGATAGATACGAAGTGTTGCTAAGTTATTTCCTAATTGACTGTGCTAGTCATCCAATTAGGAGCCTCACAATCTCGTATTAATACGCTATTTTTCTGCCACGTCATCAAATCTTATTAAACATACCAAATAGTATCTCTCTATTTCTCATAGCCTTGGTCTGACGCTAATTTTGTAGACTCACACAAATTAGAAGCCCTTGATTTTTACACTTACCTCATACTGTATCATTAGATTCATTAGTCAACAATTAATGTAATTATCAGGGTATGAAGTCACTATTCATAAATAGGATTTTCTAGTTTCTGCAAGTTCGGGAACGCCCTTAGGCTCGTTGTGTAAATTTTAAGGCTGAGAGCCATCTGCGCTCGCCTATTGACCGGTGAAGCTGTAAAGGCCATCTGCGGCCAACAGCAGTAGTCAGTTCGAAAAAATATCTTCTACTTTGTTTGACAATCAATAAGGTGACGTGGTATAAGAAACCTAACATCTGTTGTCTCGGGTGACGGGTGCAGTGCGGCATTGATGGAGAATAATTACTGTCTATCAGTTGTTGGTTTCCTTTAATGCCGCTCTGTCATGGTTAGGCGTATCACTTACCATCAGGTATGCGTCCTGACCGTCCTGTATACTTATAACATGAACAAAAGACTGAGCAAAATGGCATGGACCATTCATGGCTCATACTTTATGGAACTACGTGTATACTAGGACCCATGTCGTAATGTTTTGGGGCTCAACCCTACCTCATTTGCTCTCAGAACCCGCGGTTCAATCCCACTCATGATCAGCTCATTATACGTCCCCACCGAGAGGTACGAGCCTGCCCGTATAGGGTGTATAGGCTGTAGTCGTCCACGCGGGTCCGAGGAGGATTGGCCGACTTCACGCACAACCCTTGAATCTCTTCGTAAGCATGTATAATTTCGTAAAATTAATAGTATCGGGAATGGGACTGTTGTAGAAGAAATGGAAGGGTTGAAAGGTCTTGGTTATTGAAAGGATGTTCAATAACCAAGAAAGGACTTTCTGCACAAAAAAATGCTAAAATCGACATAGAGCGACGATACAAAAACGATTTCGTATCCGATGAAGCAGAATATAATAAATATTTTAACAAGGAGTTCATCTATAGCAAAAAGGTCTTGATCTATCCCCAAAAGGGTTAAGGTGGTTAAGGTAGATCCCTATAAACGACACCAAAGTCTATGAAAAAGGACTCCGAAGCCTCAAGCCCACATCACTACGGCATTGACCGAACTGAAATCATGCTAGAATTATGATTACGCAATCAACGGACCGGTACGTTATCTCGGAGTGCAGGGTTCAATGCTATCTGTTACTTGGTGTCACAATATGCGGCTAAACTCTTTATATGTACTGAAAAATGTTGAATTTCATTAACCTATAACAACATCTACTTGATCTGTAATAAATAAATGTGTTAAAACAATGATATTCTGTATATATAAAGGTAGATACGCCATCCGTGCCACAAAAACAAACCGCCGAAGAAAGTACAGTTTGTACTCTTTTGTTTAGGTAATGTGTTCGAAATATGTGTATGTGTGCTGTCACTGCATTCGGAACACTTTTTTCGATTGTTTTGTGAGCACATTACGAATCCATACTTTTTTACATCATTGTGTTTAAATTGAATTCCGACAAAACAAAAAAAACTGCTGTCAAGACGACCACATAAGGTTTGCGCTGTGAAAAAGATATCAGATCTCACGTAGAGCCAAGCTTCTGAATCTACACGACCTAACACTACCGACCCTTACTTCAACACATTCTACAAATGAGCCAAGATAATAGAAATACTTGAACCGAATATATTCCTCCGAATGCAAATAGTGGAAATGATACCGAATACCAAATGAATATTCGGCGCATCTCTACTAATTATTCATTCAAAATTCAAAGAAGTAGTCGTTAACACATATAGTAGTCGGTTACAAATTACAATTCAAACTCCCCAAAGTAGGGTTCGAGTATTTTTGATATTATTTTATTGTAAATAGTTCGCAAAGCCCCTTATCTTGATTAAGGGACTTTTAGTTTGTACGGGACCCTCGATTGTTAATTCCGACTCGCACTTGTCATGTTCATCAAAAACAGTAGCGGCCATTATGTGTCCTTGTGATGACGTCACATGTCACTCCACAACGCCGCACGAATCCGAATATGCTGATTATAATAACTAATTAATGCGTGTAATGTCGTGATTTTGACATTAACTTGACCTAAGTCTGTTTTAGTCCATTATCTATTATATATGAATAAAATTTGGTGTTTGTGTTTGTAAAGTTAAAGTAACATTTTTTTCTTAAATATGGAATATATATGCGGTATTTATGCCAAAATATAAATATTTTTGTCTGTCAGTCTGTTTGTTCCGGGTAATCTCTAAAACAGCTAGATGGATTTAGACGAGACTTTTTGTGTCAGGTAGTGGATGTAATAAGGTAAAACATAGTCTACTTTTATTTAGAGAAAAGATTTTATTTTGGAAAAGGCATTGTTATACAATCGACGTATCTGATTTAAACAGCGCTATTTATCCGCTCGGCTGTTACTTTGTATATCGAGAGACTAAAGTTACACCAAGTTGACAGTATTGCATGTCTTTCATTGTATTGAAGGTCAGCTCCTATTAAAATATTTAGGTGAGGGATACCCTCTTTCCTAAGGGGCATTTATCATAAACGTAATTTACATTGTAAAAGCTCAGTAGCAATTATCCATGCTAATATTAATTATAAATGCGAAAGTAACTGTTTGTTTCACGCCTAAACGGCTGAACGCATTTTGATGAAATTTGGTATGGTGAGAAATAATAACCTGGGACAAAGGCTACTTTTTGTCGAATTCTAACCCCCCTCCCCACTTCCCTAAAAGGGAGTTGGAAATTTGTATAGAGCATTCCGATTTTTTAAGGCAGATAATTAAAAATTCTGTACGCGAACTATTTGTGACTAATAAAAAATCTTATATGTTTTTTTTTCGGAACTCGTCCCCCAAAGTCTTAAAAATTTATGGAAATACAAATATTTTGCTTTACAGATGCGTTCAAATAGTTTTCTGTTTCGCTTACCAGGAAGGGCGAACCGTGCTTCCCCGAATTTGAAGCTAGTAAAGCCGCGGGCAAATCCTAGTATTTTATATAATAGTAGGACTTCAAGGTGCCACGGACAGAAGACATTGCTCTTTATATATTAACGCTGACAACTGCTCTATGATCCAATGTAGAGAAACTCAGGAATGTGTTTAATAAATAATTCCACTGTAGACATTGTCACTGCATTATGTATGCAAATATAAATGCAATAGTGCATCTGCTTAAGTAAATACCTTTTACCTTGAATATACACATATTATCTCGCTGTGACGCATATTAATAGAGAAGTCTTAGTTTTCGGTCACGCTAAGCTGCAAAGCCTCGAGCATCGTCGTAGAGTTGCACGGCTGTCGGTTTTTTACAGGCTACATTTCGGTGAGTGTGCATTTCGGTGACACGCGTTAATTCCACCAGCCCCTTTTCACCATCGGGATACAAGACGGAGGCGAGCGTTCTATCCTTACGTGGTAGACACTCCACACATCCGCACAGCCCGCTTTGGTGCCTCGTTCCTAATGCGCACCGCAAAGGAATGGAAGTCTTTGCCTCCTTATGTGTTCCCCGATCATTACAACCTGGCCGTCTTCAAGGCAAGAGTGAATAGGCTGTTTCTAGGCAGACATGATCCATCTTCGGCCACATCATCACTTACCATCAGGTGAGATGGCGGTCAAATGTCTGCCTATAAAGGATAAAAAAAAAAAAAAAACAGGTCCGTGGTGTATCGATGACGGATTTAACTCTTGGTAACGTATGGGCGCCTAGTACACAGCTGTCGCGATACAAGCTTATGTTTTTTTTGTCATTAAGTAAGTGAACGGGATGGTCAGTACGCTCACCCGGTGGTCAGTGATACGCCTGACCAACACAGGTGCCGTGATGAAGGAAATTAATAAAACAGCCGTTACTTTCCGTCAATACTTCTCTCCGTCCGTCACCTGAAAAACAGATGTTAGGTATATTAGGCCCAAATCGAATAAGCCGACTCCACGCACAACCTTTGAATTACTTCGTAGGCATGCGCAGGTTTCCTTTCTGTTTTCCGTCACCGTAACAGCATCGGATAAACTTACATATAATTTCGAATATTCAAAAATATATTAGTACGTGGCGGGATTTAAACCTGCACCCTCCAGATCAGAAGGCAATAGTCCACACCAATGAGCCACCGATGCCTTATCTCGCCTGCCTTTGGCGTATTCTGCAGAAACTCGGACAAGGCTCGGGTAGAGGCAGCTCTAGCAACCGACACGCACTCGACTAGTGACTGGTGAAGCTCCTAGCAATTTATGAGCGCCTAGTAGTTGCATCCGTCCGAACTAATGACGTCTGCTAGATTCCTAATTTATGAACTTAACGCACAACCATTTATATTAAGGGCACGATACCTCAAACAAGGTTTGGTTGGTAGTCTAAGGCCCGTTTACTAGAACTAGACTTAACGTTGATCTTTACTTAAATTAAGTTAGAAAGGGATGGTGCTATTTATCGTATACAGGCCTTTAGAATACAAGGAACTTAAAATTAAATTCAACGTTTCTTTTGTTACAGAATTTGACAACACCTTGCTAATCATGAACACAACGGAAGACTACAACGAAACTACGATTGACCACGACCGAACTTAACCGAATAACGATAATGCGTTAATCACAACGGAAACAACGGTTATAAAATTGTTTCAACGTTGAACGTTGCCGTTCGTTGCCAACGAGCGAGACAGAGCTAGGTCTCCCGAAATAGTGCGGTGCGAAAATAGAAAAAAAATGTCGAGCTCAAAAACAGTATCGGGCGAGGCGGCAACAGAACACGCCGCCTGGGCCACACCATGGAAAACTATGGCAGATTTAGCCGAGGCTGTTGATGACTTCATATGCAGCTTCGATTATATGGACACAGCTATGGACAACTTAGTCATGCTTATATTCATATGGATGCTATTCTCCATCGTGTTGCTCGGCATTGCAAAATGGGCGTACGGGAAGTATGGCAAAAAGCAAGCTGATGCTGTGACAAAAACGAACGATGAAACGAAAATTTCGACTGCGAAGGAAATTGTCAATAGTGCTGATAGTGTTTTGGCAACAAGTGCGAAGGTCAAAAGTGGTGCTTTCAAGCCATCGTCGGGGCCTGTTAGGTCAGGTTTTGTGCCTGCAACCCCGCCTAATAAGAAAAGGAGTCGTATGTCCCCAGGGCCGGAACAGTTGACGTTGAAGAAACACCAGAGTATTGTGGTGCCTACGTGCACTGGACCGGACCAGCCGAGCGTGCAGTGGGTGAACGAACTGTTGACGTGGTTGTACAATGATCTTGTTATTGTGAATGAACTAGTGCAGCAATGGATTGTGTCCATGAACGAGTTCTCGAAGAAGTCTGTGGAGGAGGTAAGGATTTATTTTGACATTTTTTTTTATGTTTGGCTAAGGATGAAAGTTATTTGAGTCGAAACTGTTTCACGGGTTTATAGTAGCATTGTATATTGTATAAATTTCAATATAAAAAAGTGAACTGAAGAATGATTCTTTGAAAAACACAAAATAGTAAAGTATATACTTACGTTTATAACAAATCGGAGATAGACGCGACAGCAAGTGGGAAATTACTAATTAATATAAGTCACATGTGATGTCACAAGTTAGTAACTATTCTGAGTTTATTTATTAGGATCACAGGTATATTATACGTGATTGTTGTCATTTAGCTCAAGAAGCGGTTTGCTTGATTGAACTTATTAATTGATACAAATATTACCTAACTAACTTATGCCAACGGCTTTGCTCGCGTTAAATTCAGGGTACCACGGTTCTTCTTTCCTGGTTGCGAAAACAGAGTATTATTTTACGCTGCCGTAAATGATTTATACGTTTTCCATTGATTTTTAGCTTTCTACCTTAAAATTTGCAAAAATCTCATATAAAATTTCACCCCAACCTTTAACGCTTAGCGGGCCGATTTTCGAACAAGATTTATGTTATTGTATTTTTTTAAGCTTTTCCTAATCTTAAAAATTGCGGAATGCTCCATATAAAGTTCCGCTTCCCATTTTAGGGAAGTGGGAGGGTTAAAGAGAGACAAAAAGTAGCCTATGTCACTCTGCATCCCTTCAACTTTAAGAATCACGTCTATTCGTCTTTCCGTTTTGAAAGACGGACAAACAGACACACTTTCACATTCATAATATTAGTATGGATATAAATGAATCCATCCTTTTGTCATCTGGTACAGTTTATGTGTACCTAGGTATCTCTTCTGATAACGACTGATCAAAAATTCTTAGGTCTATGTCTTGAATCTTTAATTCAACAAATAAAAATTAATTGCAATTAATAAGTCGTAACAGAATGTTTAGACATAGTGATCAAATTTTTTATAAACGTGTCATCATTAAAAATGTAGGTTAATACGAGTATTATAGTAATCATTTTCAAATCTGTAAAAGAGTTATTTAATAATTTTACTATAAAACAAACGTACACAAGCATGTTTATTCGTTGTTACGTCCTCAAATTGTCAGTGTCCTTGCTTAGTTTGAGATCAAAATGGCGCCGTGTGAGTGTTTAGGATAATCTGAGGAGTAATAAATTATACAATTGACTGTGTTTAAATCAGTTACTCTTGAAAGTGTTTTCTTCATGATCCCTCATTGATATCAACTAGGGATCAGTCCGTGGTTAAAATCATTAGGGTAGGTCTTGATTTTAGTAGTCTTTGAAATGCCATTGAAAAGGTACGGCTCTTTCTCTCTGCGAGGTCTATGGCAGTTCACTGCTGGACATAGGTCTTCCCCATTCTGCGCCAGATATCCTGGTCCTCCGCTTTCTTCAACTAGCCTCCACCAGCGACCTTTCGCAAGTCATCGGTCCCTCGGTCCGGGCGTCCCACGCTACGCTTGCCGAGACGCGGTCTCCACTCCAGAACTCGTCTGCTCCAACGGCCCGAGGTTCTGCGATATATTATCGTACCATTGCCCTTTATTAACTTGTCTACCAATATTTACGTCCATTAAAAATATTATTTCTTTTTAGCATTATCATTCTTACGTGTTCTTATGCTCGAAAACGCTTCGTTATTAACTGGCTAAAAAAATAACTCCGCATTGCATGCCAGCATTTCCTGTTAACAAACTTTTTGCTGTTGTTTCTACAAAATCGATTTTAATATGCACCCTATTGCAATGGTCTTAAGATCTATATTCTGCATTATGTTCGAATCTATATTGCAAATTAATAGGTCAGTGCAAATAAAAAATCTGGTTCAAGAACGGAGTCGAGGGAATATCGGGCGTATGAGATCATATCTCATCCAAAATATATTTACTTTTCAAATGGTAATTCGTATGGGTTCTCATAATCTTTCAATCATACACCCGCGTGTGTAAATGTATAAAATTAACACTTAAATAGAATGTTGTTTGTATGGATCGAATATAAATTTGTCGAAATAAATAAACATTTGTTGTGAAATAATATCGACCTCTCTCTCTCTCTTTTCAACTGGTCCACTGCTGGTCATAGTTTTCCCCATTTTGCGCCGGATATCCCGGTCCCCCGCTTTCCTCATCTAGCCTCAACCTGCGACCTTTCGCAAGATGTCGGTCCTTCAGCCGAAGGGCGTCCCACGTTAAGTTTGCCAAGACACGGTCTCCACTCCAGAACTCGTCTGCTCCAACGGCCATCGGTTCTGCGACATACGTGACCAGCCCACTGCCACTCCAACATGCTTTAGTACTATCCGAGAGATACCCTGAGTCTAAGTGGCCATTAATCAAAGTCAGTGTTAAAGAAAACCAATGACCCGCACGAATAGTATCATTTCTGATTTTATCCCTAAGAGAAACTCCGAGTACCTATAGCTTATGGATGGGAAAAGCGGAGAACCAGGATATCGGACGTAGAATGGTGTAGACTTATGTCTAGCTATGGACAGTGCTAGGTTGAAGAGAATGGGTCTCTCCCCATGGGATGATTAAGCTAGCTTTTTGTAGTATCTTTTTAACGATATTGAACAAAATGGCATTTTAATTATATGGCTTACAACTAATATTAAAGTTCAACAGATGGTCTCGCTCAATGATTCCTTGTTATTTATATTGTTTTTATTCCAAAAATAAAAGACTATAACCTTGACACTATTCACGTACAAGAACCAAACAAAGATGGCATGTTTTTACTATAGGAAGTATGGAGTAATAACATTTGCGAATGACTCATAGCAAACGGACTAACCATTTGTTTAGGTGATAATCGATGACATGGTCGTAAATTTTATTCATCTTTACAAATAAATACAATTTTAGTGTTATTGTTATATTTAAATAACCTCTTTGAAATATACGTCGGTAAATGTAGTAGTATAGATAGGTATACACACGGCTTACACACACATCAACAAAATCTAGCGATATTTTGATTTTTATCAACTGTATGTTACTTATACTTTAATTTATGAAGAATTTGCTGTAAATGGGAAAGTTTTAGATTATTGTATTGTCTTAAATCAACATCATCATCGAAATCATCACCTAATCACTCGTATATGTCCCTATCGAGGGGTTACTCGATAAAGGTGTATAAATAAGGCCTCAATCCTCATACGTCGTAGGAAATTGATAAAGCAGCTTTGTTTCTTATATAAAACTATGAGTTATATATAAATTAAGTTACAAAATATGAGTCTTTCCTCAACCCATTCAAGTCCACTGATAGACAATAAGGTCTCCTCCATTATGCGACGGATAACCCTGTCCCTGCTTTCCTCACCACCACCAGCGACCTTTATGAGGCTGAAACTGGCAGAAAATTGTAGCAGAAAAAATGCGATGGTCAGGGACGAAAAAAGCTTTGGTACCAAAAAAAAAAGCTGTTTTCATTCATAAACTTTGACTGTAACGAACTAATATTTTAAAATAATTTTAACATTTTCTATTTAGAAAACAGGGACCAAGTACTTTTTTGATCGTGGCCATCGCATTTTTTCTGCAAGAATTTTCTGCCAGTTTCAGCCTCATGCGACCTTTCCCAAGTCATCGGTCCGGGCGTCCTACAATACGCTTGCCAAGGCGCGATCTCCACTCCATAACTCGTCTGCTCCAACGGACATCGGTTCGAAAATGGCTACGGCATTAAAATATTACCATTTCTTCTAAATCCTTGACATATACCCGGTGACATCATTGTAATCAATAGCATGACCTTCGCAAAGAAATAGCCAATGTTATCATACTTTTAAATAATACTAAACTTCGTTATAATCGAAGGATTTGGCTGTCATTTGGAAGTAAATTTATGATTTGGAAGGATTATAGCTATTTGCCTCGGAGGAATCAGAACTCTGCCACGCAATTTTTCCCATATTTAAATAATTACGAGTAAATTATTATCCAACAACGGCAACAACTTACACGCAGGCAATGATGTAAAAAAGTATGGATTCGTAATATGCTCACTAAACAATCGAAAAAAGTGTTCCGAATGCAGTGACAGCACACATTTACCTAAACAAAAGAGAACAAACTGTACTCTCTTCGGCGGTTCGTTTTTGAGGCGCAGATGGCGTATCTACCTTTATATATACAGAATATCATTGCACGCAGGGATCGAACCTGAAATTTTGGTATCTAATAGAGTATTAGCTAACTTGTCAACCACTAAAGCAATCTGTCGACAATACACCGACACCACAGTATTAAATATTCTATTCCTAACGAATACCACTCGTAAACAAATACAAAAATATGTAAATACGATATGAGATACAGTCTGTACTTAATAAAAATGATTTTTAAATGTTTTAAGTAGTGTAAATTTATTATTCTTATGAAGTATAGAGTACAATTACATTAAATACCGTACTTTATAATTAAGTATTGTTTAATTAACAATTAATTAAACAATACTTAATTATAAAGTACGGGCGGGAACCCTGGTTATAATGTACGCGTATTAGTAAATTATAATGTACGCATATTAGTAAATAAGAGCGTCGGTGGCTCAATGGTGTGGACTGTTGCCCTCCTACCGGTAGGGCTGAAGTCCAAATCCCGCCACGTACCAATGTGTTTTCGAATTTTCTGTAATTATATGTACGCTATCCGACACTCTTACGGTGAAGGAAAACATCGTGAGGAAACCTTCACGCACACCTGCGAAGAGATTCGAAGGTTGTGTGTGAAGTCGTGCAATCCGCACTGGGCCCGCGTGGTCGACTAAGGCCTAATCACCCTATACGGGTAGGCTCGTGCCCCTCGGTGGGGACGTTTAATGAGCTGATGATGATGATGACACTTTGAGTGATATAGAGAGATTGTGCATCTAGTTAATTCATTATTTATCTAAGATAATAAATTGTGTATTCCTGTTTTCCCGATTACAAGTCAAAGATTACCAAACAGATTTGGACCATAGCCTACCACGCTGGTCCAATGCGTGTTGGTGGGAATAGCCTCGTTTGTTAATAACCAGGATGTACCACGTGTAGTTGAGGTTGGCTTGGATCCCAAAAGATGTTTGGTGAGACCCTTTACAAGGGCAGTGTAACGGCCGCCCACAAGATGGACAGATGACCTGAGGAAGGTTGCGGGTGGCCGTTGGATGCAGATAGCTTACGACCAGTTGGCGTGGAAGTTATTGGGGAGGCCTATGTTCAGCTGTGGACATTAAGTGGCTGATCATGATGATGAAGATTCACATATTATAATCGAAGATCCAACTTTGCAATAGTTTCTAAACTTGCAAGATCGTTCTACCGAATTTTCTTAATAACTAAATTTAGAAGAATAAATATTTGTTTTGTTTTCGTTAAGAGGCGGATTACAAAGTCTAGACTCAGTTATCATCCTACGTAACGCGCTAGGCGCTACGCCATCGATCCCTTAATAATTGAATCACATAAAAAACGGATTATCGAATGTATATATTTGATAATCTGCTTGGCATAGTCTTCATAATAAATTAAGAACTCAAAATAAACCAATCACAACGGAATTTGAAGCGTCGGCATTAACAGAGTAGTCTGCGAACATATATGCTCACAATGACCCATCTGTAATGTGCGTCATGTTTAAAATACCAACACTCGATTTACAATCGAGATACATAATCCATTAATTGATTCATTGATTGCCCTAGAGACATGGCGGACGTTCGCGCGTCGACCTCTTGGCGCCAAATCTTAATCGATACCATTCGCGCGTTTTATTGAATCTGACAGTTTATTTTTTAATTCTGCAGCCCTAGTAAGATTATTGATTTTGTAAAAAATAAAAAATAGAACGTATTATTTTATATTGTTTTGAACTTGCCAGAATAAAAATGCAGCAAAAGTCTTAAAATCTTATGAGTGAAGTATGACTTCAAAATTTCAACGTTTTAATATATCTAAATTGGTAAATTGGTTCCAAACATTTTTACTTATTCAATTAAAGCAAGCAAAATAAAATTAGGAAAATATATAATTTTCATCAATAGTACAATACAATACCATGGCACAAGGCATTTCCTACCAGACAATTGATTTTCTTCATTTTGTTTCTAATAAAGTCAAAAAAGTAATACTAATAAACATTTTAATTATAAGGATAACCTTTTTCATAAATGTGATATTTAATTTAGATTTCTTATAAATTAATTCCTTTTCCCTCAACATTTTGGTGGCTTAAATTCACGGATATAACTCTGACTTCATGTAGCATTAAAAACAAACCAATTTAGTTGAGACAATGCATTCCAAAGGAATGTCGTGTGTGACGCCAGACTGTTTCGGTAACTTGCAAATACACAAATGCAATAAATGCATATTTCTATACAAACTATAAAAGTTGTATATAAGTATTTGTGACGACGACGTAATGGTCAAGACGTCGGCTACAGCAAGGGTTCCGGGTTCGAACCCTGGGCATTACAAACATTTGTGTGCATGAACTTGTCTGTTTGTAATGATGTGGGTGTTTCTATGATATGTATTTCTATAATATGTTTATATTTACAAAACAAAATGTATCAAGTATGTTTATCAGTAGTTTGGCACCACAAATACTCGTACAAGCTCCTCGCTTAATATGGGGCATGGCGGTGTGTGAATGTCAGTGGATATTTGTTTATTTATAATTTGTGTTACGGTAACGATCCATTATAGGTAGCTTCAGTTTATCGACGACCCTTTTGGTGTAATGGTTGAGATTGTAAGCTACTACACAAAGGGTTTGATGTCCGGGACAAATATTTGTGTGCATGAACCGAATGAGTATACTTATCCGTTTTTAAGTATGTAAATTGCAGGATAATGCTTAGTATGGGGCTAGATGGCGCTGTGATTGTCAGTGGATATTTATTATTTATATTTTTAACTTATGTTTTTGTAAAAATAGCTGAAACTGAATGTTAAGTAGTTTTCATCGTTATCAATACAACCTGCTTAACGATGGCCTCTCCAATGATTTTCATGCACACCGTTCCTTATCAGTCGACATCTATCTGCTACCCGCCACTTTAATCAGGTTTTAATATCATTAATAATTTTATAAATAGACAAATTACTTTTCCACTTAATTTTAAAGGTATTCTAACTTCAAGCCCACTCTTTCGATGCCAGACTTAGTACAATATTACGTAATTCAATAAAACGTAATTCAGACACGCCTAGGGTTGCCAAATGGCTATATTATTAGCCGGACCTGCAAATTCAGGTTAATATGGCGGCTAAAAAAGTCAAACACACTGAATTGTTAGTAATTTTTTATCCTCTATAGCCTGACATTTGACCGCCATCTCACCGGATGATAAGTGATGATACGGCCGAGGATGGATCATGCCTGCCTAGAAACAGCCTATTCACTCTTGCCTCGAAGACGGCCAGGTTGTATGAGTATAAGTTGTCTTATTACAATAATATTAGAAAAGGCGAAAATTTGTCAGTGGTTATGTTTGATACTTCTTACCAACTAATCGGCTTATATGAATAAAAATAAATAAAAGTCTGATATAAATACAGCGCTATCTAGCCCCTAAGCATTAGCCTGTAATATGGGGACTAAACAACGGATAAACGAACTTACTTTTTTTTAAATACATACATATACATAGGCCATTACAAACAGACGTTTATACACACAAATGTTTGTACTTCCCGACGATCAAACCCGGAACCCTTGGTGTAGTTGTAAACGTCTCAACCATCACATCAGATGGGTCGTCAAAATAAATAAAATATGGTATACAGTTAAATTAACTAACGTTTTGCTGCGGGAAAATAAATAAATAACTTAGTGGGGGTAGTAAAGGAAAAAGCAGCGCGCTGGGCACCAATAATTTTAGGCTTTTCGGCCTAAAATTATTGGTTTTGGCAATAAAAAAACCCAACTATCCGGCTTTATACAGACGCCTGTCAACCCTAGACACGCCAGACATAGTTCCAGTCACGCACTGTCAATCATGATAGACGTGACATAACATTAGCTGCATAGCGTACAGAAATAACCCGTACATCGTACATAGATTGGTGAACTTGACGATTGGTAAAAATAAACAGTTGTAAGTGTTGTTACATCCTATGAAAACTCTTCTTATTTGTACACAGAACAAATTATTGATTTCATTAGGTCTGAGACGTCCATGCGCACCCAGTGCAGATTGGCCGACTTCACACTCACAACCTTTAAATCTCTATATCGCACCTTTCATCATACTATAGGGGCACATCTCAAAAAATAGAGTTTTTGAGTTTTACTTATAAACGGGCCCAAATTCAACACATCTACATGACGCGCTTGATAGAAAGAGTCAGAACGTGCAATGAAACCGCAAAAACTTAGTTTATGCCTTTTTCATATTTCGGAGTAATGTGTGACGTTTTAATAATGCTGGAATAAACTTAATATGCGATAAGTAATTCATAACTAACGGACATACTCTTATAATATTATATTATTTTGCAATTAATGTTTTAATTTATTTATGACTGATTTTGTGAGAACCGAAGCGCTCAAGAATCTTCAAACGCGTTTTCCCAACAATCATGTTTTTCGAATTGGTAGTTTTAGCTACTTAAAAGTATTGGTTGTAGTTGTAGTTTTTTACTGCTAGTGTTGCCGAACTATCCATAGTTGGACTATCGATAGTTGACCGTGAATATCATCTGTACTATCGATAGTATCGATAGCTTATTTAGCGCAATAGTATTGGTACACACCAATACTATCGATAGTATCGTAGCTCAATTTAGAAATGACTATAGTGTAAGCGTTATAAAATCATAACTGTAACAATGTCTATGTTAACAGGTAGATTCTATTTATGTAATATTATAAGCTAGATTAAAGTTATTATTTACTTACTTGCATAATGTAAATCGATATTAATTATATAGAATCGATTCGGCCATTGATTATAAGTAGTCTACTCTATGGTTGTCAAAAACAATGCTGACTTTTGTTTATGACGTTTGTTGGTTATTATTGGCAATAAATAGTTACACGATTATTTGTGATATATTATTGAGAAGAACCTTTCAATAGATAGTATCGACAGTTTTGCACTATCGATAGTACCGATAGTTGGTGTAATTAACAAAGGCGACACTATCGATAGTTATGTATATATTGAGCTACGATAGTATCGATACTATTGTGCTAAACTAAGCTATCGATAGGCCGATCAATACTATTGCTTTTGTTCAACATGAGGCAGAAACTGGCAGAAAATTCTAGCAGAAAAAAAGCAATGGTCAGGGACGAAAAATACTTGGTACCAAAAAACGCTAGTTTCATTTATAACCTTTAGCTGCAATGTGCAAATATTTTTGTAAACATTCTATTGAATTTAGGGGCCAAGTCTTTTTTAGGGCCTGTCCATCAAATTTTTTCTGCTAGAATTTTCTGTTAGTTTCAGCGTCATTTTGTCAAACTATCGATGGACTATCGATACACTTTCAATAGTCGAGTATCGAGTGGCAACACTGTTTACTGCCCTCTTAATATTTGATCAAGTAACGGTCTCAAAAAAGCGCCATACAAACAAAAACAAAAAAATATGAAGTAACTAAACGATTATGTTTATATAGATAAATGTAGGGACCTAGCAGTGGCGTGCACAGAGATTATGAGTAGGGTATGTAAAATGAGTGACACTTATCACAAAAACAATAAATAATTTACATTATTGTCTAATAGCGTGCTGTTGATGACAGCAGATCGCCTATGGTTTCAAATCTGTAGAGGTAAATGGGCGAATAACTGGGAATCATTTAATTTGCTGGCGATTTTCCGTGTTGTTTGGAAGCAAAGGTTATGCACTGCTTATTTGCATATATGGAGTGCACACCACTGCCTACGCGTTGCAAAAAAATGTTTATTGTTTGTCATAGAATAAAAGTTTAATAGAGCGTCGGTGGCTCAATGGTGTTAACTGTTGACCTCTTACCGAGAGGGCTGAGGTTCAAATCTCGCCACATACCAATGTGTTTTCGAATTTTCGAAATTAAGTATATGTACGTTATCCGACGCTCTTACGGTGATGGAAAACATCGTGAGGAAACCTTCACGCACGCCTGCGAAGAGATGCAAAGGATGTGCGTGAAGTCGTCCATCCCGCACTGGGCCCGCGTGGACGACTAAGGCCTGTATACCCTATACGGGTAGGCTCGTGCCCCTCGGTGGGGACGTTTAATGAGCTGAGTGATGATGAAAAGTTTAATAATTTACCAGTCATGACTAAATCAGTGTCTTAAAAATGTGAACACAAAATGATATCATTTTAAGATGTGGGCATTTGTGTATGTGCTGTGTTTAATTTAAGAATGTTTAGTCATTAAATACTTTTTGTAGCACAGATTATATAAATAAGTGGCCAAGTAATGTAGGCGTAACATCACTGTCAGCACTCAAATGTGACTTAATTACGTTACATTAAAAAATATCATAAAAATATAAAGAATGGTGTTGTGATTGCTTAGAGTACTTTTTTATACTAATGAACTAGCGACCCGCCCCGGCTTCGCACGGGTATTTAAAATACGGGCAATTAAAATAAAACTGAATACACTACAAAAAAACTGATATTCATGGATCTTGTACTGTTCCGCCCGCGTTTGCAATGTAATCGGAAAATTGAAATTATTTACGACATAACATTAGAAACCGCAAAATTAACATTGCTCCAATATTTAATGCATGTTTTACACTTATAAACCATTCTATTCAATCACTTTATCTATTTAAAAAATGGTAACAAAATCCGTTGCGTAGTTTAAAAGATTTAAAGAGTACATAAGTATATAGGGATAGAGAAAGCGACTTTGTTTTATACTATTTAGTGAAGATTAAGTCGGCTATTACATGAGGGGAGTGCGGTCCCCGTGCCTTATCATATGTGTGCAAAACATATATTTTTGTATGAGTCAGGATGTTGCCATGTTTAATGATCATCATTTAAAGTCTTATACGTCGCTGCCTAGTATGTCCACTGCTGAACGAAGGCCTCCCCTAATGATTTCCACGCGGACCGATCCCTAGCAGTTGACATCCATCTGCTACCCGCTAGCTTGACCAGGTCATCCGTCCATCTGGTTCGGGGTCGTTATTTGCTTCTTTTGCCGTTACGTGGTCGCCCGTCAAGAACCTTTTTTTATCAAAACAAAATTCTTTTTTTTGAACAAATTTAGTTATTTTAAGTTTTGAAAATTCCGCCTGGATTTTTTACTATTTAAGAGCTTTTGTTCCAATCTAAAAAAAAGGAATGATATTTTAATTTACAAAAAATTTTCGCTTTAGTTCGTAGACAGACAAAAAAGTGTAAAAAAAAAACTAATTTGAATTTCGAATAATGATTTTAAATCACTTAATTATTCACAGCAAAGGAAACAAACATGTAAATATACAATAGTAACCTCGCTTCACCCGTCAAGTTGGCAGTTCTTCAGACTGCGTTTATTTTTACATTAATGCCGAGGCATTCACGCATGTGACGTCACACCTTTGGACGACCCGTGTGGTGTAATGAAACGTCGGCTAATACATCAAGGGTTCCGGGTTCGGTCGGCAGTGGTGTGGCCACGTATGTCGCAGAACCTATGGCCGTTGGAGCAGACGAGTTCTGGAGTGGAGACCGCGTTTTGGCCAGCGTAGCGTAGGACCGAAGGACTGAGGGACCGTCTACTTGCGAAAGGTCGCTGGTGGAGGCTGGATGTGGATAGCGGAGGACCGGGATATCTGTTGCAAAATGGGGGGGACCTATGTCCAGCAGTGGACTGCAATAGGTTGAGAGACAAGCTCTACTAGATGGTGATGTGCGAACTTTTGTACTTGATGTCACAGGACGCTACCAAAGTAATTCTTATTTAAATTTGAATGGTATCATGTTTCCGACATGAAGATTAATGGCATTGTAGGCATGAGCCTACCCGTAAAGGTGCTTTTAGACCTTCGTTGTCCACCAGGCCCAGTGGGGACTTCAGGCACAACCTTTGAATCTCTTCGCAGGCGTGCGCATTTTTCCCCACGATGTTTTCCTTCACCGTAAAAGCGTCGGATAACGTACAAATAATTTCGAAAATTTGAAATCACATTGGTACGTAGCGAGATTTCAACCTCAGCCTCCGGTAGGCGGGCAAAAGCGGGTCCGTAATTTTTGTTCGACAGACAACAGTCTACTACACCATTGAGCCACCGACGGTTATAAACCACATGTCTTGTCAAAAATATATTGTTATTATTATAATTTAAAATAGCACATCATCATTATCATCATCATCATCATCATCAGCTCATTAAACGTCCCCACCGAGGGGCACGAGCCTACCCGTATGTGGTGATTAGGCCTTAGTCGTCCACGCGGGCCCAGAGCGGATTGGACGACTTCACACACAACCTTCGAATCTCTTCGCAGGCGTGCATGAAGGTTTCCTCACGATGTTTTTTTCTTCACCGTAAGAGCGTCGGATAACGTACATATATTTTCGAAAATTCGAAAATACATTGGTACGTGTCGGGATTTGAACCTCAGCCCTCCCGGTAGGAAGGCGACAGTCCACACCACTGAGCCACCGACGCTCTTTATATAAACCACATGTCTTGTCAAAAATATATTGTTATTATTATAATTTAAAATAGCACATATTTTAATAAAATTACCGGGTATGAGAGACCTAACACCTGTCATCTCGGTCGACGGGCGCCGGCCAGTGTTAATAACTTAATAAAATAATGACTATGGCATCTGTCATGATTTTTTTTCGAACTGACTACTGCTGTTGGCCGCAGATGGCCTTTATAGCTTCACCGGGCAATGGTCATACGTATCTTACCACTTACAAACTGACCGTCTCTTTCATTTAATGAAATGAACTAATATAAACCAAGAGAATGAATGAAACTTACGCCATTTCTTATCTAAAGTTTAATCTAATCTCCAGAAGCTCGACAGTAAGATATGATCTGCAGATATTTAGGTCGCATCGCGTTCTCTATGCACATTGGAATTGCATAAGCAGCTGTCATGCTTATCAGGTTTTTATTCTCGGCTTCTATTCATAGCTAGTGAAATTACCGGGTATAAGAGACCTAACATCTGTTGTCTCGGGTGACGGGCGCAGTGTAGCGTTGATGGAGTATAATAACTGTCTATCAGTTGTTGGTCTCCTTTAATGTCGCTCTGTCATGGTCTGGCGTGTCACTTACCATCAGGTGAGCGTCCAGACCGTCCTGTACACTTATAACAAAGCGTTGGGAATAAAATAGGTATTTTTTACTTTTCAAACTATTGCAGTCCACTGTTGTACATAGGTCTTCCCCATAGTTGGGCCAGATATCCCGGTACTCCAATTTTCTCATCCAGCCTCCTCCAGCGCCCTTGCGCAAGTCGACGCTACGCTTGCCAAGACGCGGTCTCCACTCCAGAACTCGTCTGCTCCAACGGCCCGAGGTTCTGCGACATACGTGACCAGCCCACTGTCACTCCAACTTGCTGATCCGGAGTTTTGTCACGAATAACATAATTTCTGTTTTCATGAGAAAGAGAAACTCCGTTAATTTTTACTTGAAACAAGTAGAAAAATAATGATACCAAAGTCCAAAAGACAAGAGTTTTAATTTAAAACATGTACGTATAAAAAATAAACGGACGGAGTCTCGCTGACAACGAGCTATATCAGTAACTTTAGTTCTCTTATGGGGTTACACTAAGGCTTAACGTCTAATGCCCATCAACGCCATAATTTTAACGTGTAAAGCGGGTGGCTACACTGGACCTCTTTGATGTACCGACAGTCAAACGGCAAACGACGTTGTTAATTCCGTTGAAAATTATCGCGTTTATGTGATGTCCACAACTGAAATTAACTCCCATTAACGCGTTAATTATGGCGTTTCCCGTTAATGTGACGTTAGGGTTATAACATCATTTCTGATACTATCCCCCAGAAAATCCCCTAGCATAGCTCGCTGCATTGCCCGTTGATTGACTTTGACATTGTGAAACAATCGCGCAGTCGGTGACCATGTCTCAGCTGCGTAAATTAGTACGGGAAGGGCGCATAAAAATAGTTCATACGCTCAACTGCGATGACTTGAGACAATAACTCTTATGACAGACGTCTCCTAGAGATGCCATAACAGATAAGACGTTTCTTATAAATGCATGTGCAGTTCAGTGTAGTTCTATCTTCAACCTATCGCAGTCCACTGTTGGACATAGGTCTCCTCCTTTTAGCAACAGTTATCCCGGTCCTCCACTTTTCTCATACAGCCTCTACCAGCAACCTTTCGCAAGTCGTTGGTCTCTCGGTCCGGGCGTCCTACGCTACGATTGGCAAGATGCAGTCTCTCGAGTCCCTCGGTCCGGGCGTCCTACGCTACGATTGGCAAGATGCGGTCTCTCGAGTCCCTCGGTCCGGGCGTCCTACGCTACGATTGGCAAGATGCGGTCTCTACTACAGAGCTCGTCTGCTCCATCGGCTAGTTGAGTTTATTTCAAGCGATTTTACCCAGTTTGGTTAATGCTTGCTGAATCAGCTGATTGTCTGAAAAGAAAGACGATGCCGTGCTTTGTTAAGCCGTCGGTGCCGGTTACAACCTTAGGATGGTAGTCGTTAACACCACTTATCCGCATTGGAGCCCGCGTGCTGGGTTATGGGCAAATCTCCATCGCTATCATATAGATCATAATTAAAAACTTATTTTACGGGATTTATTTTTTACCTCACGAAGACCATATCAGCTAGCTAGATTTTGAAGAAGGAATTCCGCATGACTTAACGTCTCAATCTAATGTCAAAAGTCAAATATCATTAATTGAATTAGAGCAGACTTTGAATGTCATATGAATTTAAAACAGTTGAATAGTTAATAGATTTCTGGTGAAGCTGTTAATAAACCTATTTCGGGCGCAGTCTCTCACTTCAAACTATCCTAGGAAGTCTTGTTATTTCTAAATGCTTTTAAAAATATATTTATTTTGGAAGGAATTAAATATATTTTTAATGATTAAATAAGTTTCAAAAATAAATACCACAATGTGCTCAATGTAAATAATATTGTATTTTGACATGTTTAGACGCCATCTTGTGAATGAATATGTCAGCTTGTGTTACCAAGTGCACAATAATAATTGTTTTGTTGAAACAGTGCCAACTTTTCACTGTGATTCATAGATATTATGTCAAAAGTTTAACTTGCCTTTAAAAGTTACCTCTGGAGTGTGGCCAGTGACTCATAATTATTTGTATTCGATTTTGCAAAGACAGTCCAATGGCGTTTGTGTTGGCTACCAAGAGATGGCGTTATTATGTCTGAATCGCGGTTTATTAATTTTTCGAATGTTTTCGTTCAACTTAAATGTAAAAGAATAAGATACAAGACAAACATACCTAATTCTATGTTTTTATTACGTGTTTACACCAAATAAATTTTCATTTATCATTTTTTTGTATGAACTATAATTGCCTTACGGAGACGAAGTAAGGTTGACTTTTTAAATAAATTAAATCTTTTCACCTGTCATTGCACATAATAAATTCACCTATCCCTAAATTACTGCCATTGCTAAGATGTTTATTTAGCCTCGCCCGGAAAATACTAGACTCTAATGTAGAGATTACCTATTTTGTAATATCAATTGGACTATAAAGAAAAGAAAACTATTTACTAATGACTCATTGTATACGTACTTATGACTGCCTGTAATGCAAATTATGCACAAATTAAATTTCATCCGATGTTAATATACAAAATCCCTATTCTATGAATTCGTATACCAAAAACCTCTTTTCCATATAAAACTATGTCGCGGCCATAAGCTATAGGTGAGTCACTGCTGCAATGCAGAGCTGTAGTTTACAATCTGTAAGTAAACTTAATCGTTTTTTTACTACTGCAAAACGAAATCACGATTTAAGGTTGTCAAATGGAGTTTATGCCGTTGGGTGCGTTCCAAAAAGCAAAGTTGCTGGCTAAAAGGATTGCGTTGGAGCGAGACGTGAAAAATCGCGACTTAAAAAAAAGAAATGTCACTTACGCTTTTAGGCGGGAGGACGCCTTGGCGGGAAAGCGAAGTGTCCTGTTGTAGGTTTTGTTTTATTTACTTAAACTTGTAATCGAATTTTAATGTATAATAATGGTGGGTTATTAACTATTAAAGGTTCGTAAATAAGTGCGAGTGTTGGCAAATGAAACAGAACATTACAACGGTGACTTTGAGTTCTCTTTGGAAGTCCGTGTAAGTTTTCAGTAAAGTCCCACATCTTTACTGAAACTTAAGGGGAAGGAAGGGAATACATCTTTCATACATCATTATCATGATCATCACTCATAATTATCATGTTCATCAGTTATTTATTCATTCAAAAACTAATGACTAGGCAGCATGGTCTATGATCTTAGCCTGTTCCAAGTGGAAAGAATAAAAAGTGTATGACGGCTCCCGCTTTTGCAGGTTTTCGTTTGACTATGTTTTTTGTATTAATTTGTACATTGTTGTAGACTATCTTCCATAACTTATATCATAACGTATGATCTTACCATAACGTAGGCTGCCTTTGGTACTAACTACGCTCTCTTAACTCGATGTTGCGAGAGCTAATTTTGCGGAGAGACTCACATGAATATTCATCCATCATGAAAACATGAAGCTGTCAGCGTGACAACCCTTTTATTGTAGGTAATAAAAGTTTGCGTTCGTATCATAAAAGTGCACAATAAATGGCAGCTGATTCATAAAATTATTTGCTTCCTGGGTTTATATCAAAATACTCGCAATATTGAATAGCATAAAAAAGGTGTTTCGTAATTAATGATGAAAATTTTTGGGTTTTTATAATATTTTATATAGTAAAGCGAACAGGCGACCAATTCCCGTATCAAATAGTACCTAAGTGATATCCTTGCCCATGACAGTACAATTGTTAAGGAATCCGAGAGGAATCCAATGACAAAGAAAGTTATTAGTTTCTGTCAAGACCTGCGCCCATCACCCGACAGATTTTAGGTCTCTAACCTTCAGCTAAAGCTAAAAAGCGTCGGTGGCTTATTGGTGTGGACTTCCGATCTGGAGGGTGCCTGTTCAAATCCCGCCACGTACCAATGTTATTGAAATTACATATACGTTATCTTACGCTCTTGCTGTGAAGGAAAAAACCTGTGCACGCCTGCGAAAAGATTCAACGGTTGTAAAGTCGGCCAATCCGCATTGGGCTCGCGTGAACGACTAAGGCCTATACAACTTTGTTTATGGGGAGGTATAATGAGCTGATGATGATAATCTTGAGCTATCCTTCTTCATGCAGTTTCCGAAAATTCTGGGTATTTTGGATGGCAAATGAAATTGTGATCGAATGGGCATAATTTTTATTTTGTTAAAAACTAGATAAGTAGAAAAAAAGAAGTAAGTTTATTTACATTTTGAGAGTGCTAGCTATTTTTAATTTAGCCTGTAATATGGGTACTAAACAACAGATAGATATGCTTATTGTTTATATATTTTTTTGAAAAAACTTTGTGTAACAGTTCCTCAAGTCTATACTCGAAAAAATACCAATGTTATTCCGTTTCACAATGAAATGTAAGTTTACATACTCTTAGTTCGTTGACTCGCACACTCCGTGAAACGGAACGACCCCAGCGAATGTGGGTCGATTGGCGCGTGATTCTATTTCGGAACGCGAATTCTAGAGTACGGCTGTGTAGATAGTTTCCTTGGTTACGATTAGGATAGCGTGAAAAAAAAAGATTGATAAGCCCTAAACGGCCTTAAGGTTGTATTATTGCATTGACATTCGTCATCAGCGTTAATCGTCCAACTTTAAGGCACAGTTTTTCCTCAGAGCATCTGCGTTCGCCAATTGTCCGGTGAAGCTGTGAAGGCCATCTGCGGACAACAGCAATAAGTCATTCCGAAAAAAAAAAGTTTTTCCTCACAGCATATTTATTGGATTGGACCGTAATACAGCACGCGGGCCCAAAGGATTGGAGGGTGTAAACGACTACCAGCCTTAGATTGTAGCCAGGATCAACAGCTTAACGTGCCTTCCAAAATCATCTTCCTATTCAGCCAATTCAGGTGATTCAGTCTGCAATGTCCTAACCAAGCTGAGAAGAATCTCACAAAGTTACTTTGATTATGGGATGTCCTAGCATTATATGAGACCAAGTTCTGTAATTCCCGTAGCGATTTACGAGTACACTCAACTCCGCTAACGATGACGCGGAACAGTTCTCGAGAGGCGTCCACGTAATGGAAAACGAAGCGTAGACCGACCCCCAACAAGATGGACGGATGACCTAGTTAAGGTGGCGGGTAGCAGATGGACGACTGCTATGGATCGGTCCGCGTGGAAATGGTCAGGGGAAGCCTTCGTTCAGCAGCGGACATATTAGGCTGTAATGATGATGATGATGAAGTCAAAGCAACGAGGGCTGACCTTTCAAAAAGTTTAAGCAAAAGTGACAGCAGGAGAATATGAAAAAGGAATGTAGTATTGGGCTTACAACTTACTAGTCACGCGTATTCGACCCATGTGGTGTAATGGTCGAGACAGCTACTACAAGGGTTCCAGGTTCCATTCCCGGGCATTACAAACATTTGTATTTGTATTTGTATTGAACTGGGTGTTTCTATCTATAATATGTATGTATTTACAAAACATATAAATATATTATATAAGTATGTTTATCCGTGGTTTAGTACTCATATTACAGGCTAAATGCTTAGTTTATTGTTTATTGTTATTCATTTAACCTTCAGTTACATTGCATAACATCGGTACGTCATTTAACAAATAATCTTAGTACATATTTGTTTCTACAAAAATTCACAAAATAATTATCCATTCATAAAAACATCGTAATATTATGATAATTTAGTGTCACAATTTTTATTCTATTTTATTTCTTTACTATATGTCAATATTTTATTTGAATTACAATAAATTGAGTACAATTATTTTATTCATAATGAAATAGTAATACAAAATAAATTAATTCAAATAATAAAAACTAAGAAACCTACAAAACGTAAAAAAGGTGTCCCAAATCACTGTCCCTAGTCTGTGACATGGTACCCATAAGGCTGGCAACATTCCCGCGTTGTATAGCCAAACTTAAACGTTGACCGAGAAAGGCACCTACTCGCCTGTCACCTGTATACTCGGCTACGCGTTTTACTAAATCCCGATATACACGATGGGCACATGGTCCCCACGGTCCAAACGTTTCCACAGCAAAAGGTTCAAATAAAACTGTGTTGGTCAGGTTAGCATATTTACGAACTTTGTTGAATTCAGCTGAAGCAGCCGCTGACCCAGCCTCAGACGAATAGTAATTATTAAATTTTTAAACATGTCATGTTTGGAGCTTAGATAAACAATAAACAAACTGGATGCACCATCTCACTCAAAAAGTGTCCGCGACAGAAGTCTACCCATACGTAGTTATATATAGTACGCTATAGTCGCTTCAGTTGGGCAGATTTTTCATTCATAATCACTACGCTCGCTACATGTCATAGTGACAATAGCATGCTTGTGTTTTTAATTTTGTATGTACGCATTTAGGTAGAGCGTCGGTGGCTCAATGGTGTGGACCGTCGCCTTTCTACCGGGAGGGCTGAGGTTCAAATCCCGACACGTACCAATGTGTTTTCGAATTTTCGAAAATATATGTACGTTATCCGACGCTCTTACGGTGAAGGAAAACATCGTGAGGAAACCTTCATGCACGCCTGCGAAGAGATTCGAAGGTTGTGTGTGAAGTCGTCCAATTCGCACTGGGCCCGCGTGGACGACTAAGGCCTAATCACCGTATACGGGTAGACTCGTGCCCCTCGGTGGGGACGTTTAATGAGCTGATGATGATGCATTTAGGTAAAATTTCAATGAATAATTTAATGTCATAAATATAACAGTAAGTCAACGTATGCGTCAAGCGGGTCGGATATTTTTTGGATTTTTTAATGTTATGAGTATACAGGACGATCAGCACGCTCACCTGATGGTAAGTGATACGTCTGACCATAACAGACGGTTGATATTTCTTCGTGATTGTGCATCTTGTTTATTGTTTATTTAGGATAGGATAGATAGGGGCTACGTGTCGATGTGTGAGTGTCTGATGGTAATTATTATTATTTATTTTTTGTCACAGTATCCTTTCACGTTATCACAATAACAGCTAATTAACATAAAATCGTTATAATAAAACGTTGTTTATGACAATGATATCGGTCTATTTTGAACTAATTAGTCATGTATGAGGTCATAGGATGCCGTCACCGGGCTAGCTTCGACCGCAGGGTCTTGGATAAGACAAGTCGTGATAAACAATTTTGATGAATTGGAGACTTTTATTTATTACTAGCAGAGTTACCGCCATCTCTTAAAACAGTGTTACAATAATATTACTTCGTCTTTTCTGGTACAAAAATGCTGACGTATCATTATAACAATACTGTTGTAAGAGATTGCGGTGACCCCTGTTCCCAGCGGTAATACTGTAATGATAAGATTATATTCTCCCGAAGTAAAACTTAACCTCAAATCGCTTCGCTAAGTCACGCGATGCGCGGCGGCCGCTGCGCGTTTAAAATATTGCTATCTCTCTCTCTCTCTCTCTTCAACCTATCGCAGTCCACTGCTGGACATAGGTCTCCCCCATTTTGCGCCAGATATCCCGGTCCTCCGCTTTTCTCATCCAGCTCCCACCAGCGACCTTCCGCAAGTCGTCGGTCCATCGGGCCGGAGGGCGTCCTACGCTACGCTTGCCAAGACGCGGTCTCCACTCCAGAACTCGTCTGCTCCAACGGCCATCGGTTCTACGACATACGTGACCAGCCCACTGCCACTTCAACTTGCTGATCCGGCGGGCTATGTCGGTAACTTTAGTTCTCTTGCGGATTAAATCATTTCTGATCTTATCCCTAAGAGAGACTCCAAGCATAGCTCGCTCCATTGCGCGTTGAGTGACTTTGAACTTGTGAACCAATCCCGCAGTCAGTGTCCATGTCTCAGAAAAATATAAATATGTTTGTAAATATATATATACAAAATATTGCTATATTTTTACCAAAATAAAAAGTATTGCCTGAAATTAAAGTAGCCTATATTATTCCTTATTAAGTCAGCTACATGCCAATAAAAATCCCGTCTAAATCCATTCAGCCGTTTCGAAGATTACCCGGAACAAACAGACTGATAAACACCGAAAAATATTTTAAATTGTTCAACATGGAACCAACAACAGAGCTGGTGCGGCGTGTGAAGCGGCTGAAAAAGCAAAAACGTGCAAATACAGGGGTCTAGGCTCTGAATATGACTTTGTCCCATTCGGTGTCGAGACCCTTGGTCCGTGGGGCCCTAGCGCTATTAGGCTTTTTAAAGAAATTTCCAAACGATTAGTCGACATTACTGGAGACCGAAGATCTGGCAGCTACCTTGGTCAAAGAATTAGTTTAGCGATTCAAAGGGGTAACGCTGCCAGTGTCTTCGGAACTTTACCAAAGGGGGGTTCTTTTAATTATTTTATTTAGTTATATTTTTTATTTTAGTTATAATATTTAATTTTTAAGGTATTTAAAATATATATATAATTGTTATTTTTGCAAATGTACCGTTTTCATATATGCATGAAGAAAAAAATATATATTTCAATATTACAAACAGACACTCCAATTTTATTTATATGTAATAGATATACGGTACATATTCCAAAATAATATTTTTAACATTTTTGTCTGTCTGTTTGTTCGGTGTAATCTCTGAATCGGCTGGATGGATTTGGATGGGACTTTTTGTCAGGTAGCTGATGTTATAAGGAAAAACATCGGATACTTTTATTTTAGACAATACTTTTTTTTTGAAAACATAGACCATGGTTTTACCGTGGGATAATATCTTACAACGCGGGTAATAATGCGCGAAACAGCTATTAAAAATAAAAATAGTTATCAACAAAAATTTAATATATTTGTAAGCTTTTATTCGATAAGCTTGAAACATGGTCCTTCGAGGCGGATAAGCGAGGTTTCGCGATAAGAAAACCAAGATGGCGCGTGTCCCCCTTGCGATAGCACTCATTAAGCGGGTATCACAATTGGAACTTATCCAGAATGAAACAAAACTTGGATCTCATTGGTAACTATACAATTGGTTGTCCGTCGCAATTGATTTAATTGTATTTTCATTTATTTAATAACGATTCATAACAGAATTGGTTCTGAACAAAAGCCTATAATAAATCTTTTGTTCTTGATAATGATAACGTGTTTTATTTTCGGTATGTAGTGATCGGGACGGTCAGTTCACTCACCTGATGGTAAGTGACACGCCTGACCATGAATGACCATGGTAACTTTTTAAAATAAGTTTATTTTTTTTAATTATAAAGCAATCATGAATTAAGATATTAATGATTACATAAGTGTATGTAAACGAATATGTATATACATATGTATGTGTGTGTTTTTTGTTTATGGTTCAATATCCAAGGTGAGATATTTAGTACACAAATAGAACTAACGGAAATATAAATATTTTACACAATCATTTGAAATAATTAAGTACTAATTACGAAGTCCCAATTTCAATATTTAATTCAATACAACATTTTGTTGTCTTTTTTTTTATTATTAATAAAATTACATCTACAGACTCATGGTCCGTACTCTTTTTAGTTTAAGATTATTTTGTAATTTAATTATTATAATATTATGTTAGTGCTCCGCGCATGGGGCTAAAGAATTGGTTAAATGGGGAATGGGATAACAGAATTAAAATAACTAAATATGTACATTAGGTAAGGTATGGGGGTGAATAATATAGAATAAAGGGAATAATCTGTTTTATATCATGTATTAATCAAACTCAAATTGTAATTATTCAAATGTTTTTTTACAGAAACTTTTCAATCGTCAATTGTTCTCAATTTTTTTTATGACTCCACCATCACCAGGTCCGAATAAGTAGGATCTTCGAGAAGAGCCGGCTAGAAACTCGATAGTCACTCTTTTGAATTGTTTATATTATTGGTTACAAAGTTTTGTCATTAACCTACACGTAACTTTACAATAATTTATTACAAATATTTTGTATCGGAATCACTGTGCAAGGCCACACATCTTTTCCGATAAATATACGTTTCTAATAGTAATCCAATTTTTTTTATGAAATTTTCATAATTTTTATTTATATCTCCGCTAGCCGAAAGAATGGCCTTCCAATCTATTTCACTCAAATCTTTTCTAAATACTTCCATTTTACTTTTACTGAATATTCGAGCACGTTTTTTATAGCCCATAACTTTTTTAGTGCAAGGTTCTTGTATTGTAACTTGTCCAAACAAAGCTTTGTGATCAGATAGTTGGTTATCAATTATTTTTGTTTTGATGATAAGACTTTCACTAACTATGAATTGATCGATGCACGTTGAACTGTTGGGTGTAGTTCGAGTGTGTTCGCTTATCAAACACAGCGGAGACCGTAGGATCTAAGAATATTTGTGAATGTCCGAGAGTTTTTAGTTTGTTTAGTCATGTGTATTTTATTGTATTTTTGTGTATTAATATGTGTATTTTATTTAAGACCTTTATGCCTCTTCCAACAAATTAGTTTCCTACTTTACTAAGTGTTAGATTTGGAACAGCAAGTTTGTTTTTAGGGTATCGTAGCCAAATGGCAATAAACAGAACTCTTATAGATTCGTCAGGTGTATCTGTCTGCCCGTTCGTATGTCCGTCTTTTTTTCTCCGGGACAATTAGCACTACTATACTACTACTGTACACTTTTTAAATCGAACTCACACGTTTATTAGCCGTGTATCCTATACGGTATCAATGTGTAGGTCTCAAAAAATGTATATTGAGGTTTTTAATATTATTTTTTTATACGAAGAAATGTTTGTGCGAGAGACTTCCAAAGTGAAAAAGTGTCCCCCCTTTCCCGTATCTAGCTTTACTGCAATTTAAAATTATTTACAATAAATGTTTTCGATACAAAAATCAAATCCACCAACGTATAATTAGTCGTCTACAATTTTTGCTAATAGCTCCGTCCTAGATCAGTGATAGGATTTTATGTTTCAACCTTATTCACTACGCAACACTTGACTATATGACACAATAGGTTGTCCGAATTCACAGCATGCATTTTATTTATCTGTGCCTCACGTAAGATGGCGTAATGTCACCAATTAGCCCGCCAAAACTTGACAGACCGGCCATAATAATGTTATGGCCATAGACAACATTGCGAGATTCCCTTGCATGACAGCAATTACTATTGAAATTGAAAAATGCTTTATTCAAAAAATCTTTACAGATACTTTTGAATTGTCAAAACAGTAATTTTTTTTTATTAAATCTAATGAATCTATCACCGGTTCGGAATGCTCTTATATCTTAAAACGTTTTTTAGAGAATACAATTTTTAATATACATTTTTTATTTTATTTTCTAAGTAAACCATTTAATTTCTAAATGGGCCATTTACAGTTTCTATAAGGGTGTGAATGCAGCAACGTAAATTTTATTCAAAGAATGAGTTTCGTCTCAACTTTTTGCAGTCACATTTTCAAAGAATGGTCCTTAACCGTTGGGATTTGAGACACACAGTGGAAAATCTTTTTTGTATGTTGAATATATACGACTGCGGCGATAAAAGAGAAGGAAAGAAAATAAAGGAGGGAAAATATAATTTATTAGAGATCGGTCCGCGTGATCGTTAGTTCAGCAGTGGACGTTCTAGGTTGCAATGATGATTATAATTAATGAGATTTCCAGATAAATGTAGGTTCATACATTGAAGGCGCGTGGAGGCTAGTGCCTTTCTTGTAACTGACTGCTGCTGTTCGCCGCGGATGGCTCTTAGACCCTCATCGGGCGAGTGGCGAGCGCAGATGGCTCTCGGCCACAGATTTCCCAATACAGGAGATGGGGCAAGCCGCGTTTTTGAGTGCGACAAATGTAAGCTCAACGAGCATACACTGGCTGCCAGTTTACGCTCTGTGAGACGAGTCAAGACGCACGAATATTAGAAGAAATTACCGTTTTTTCCCAAAATGCCATCCTGTGCAATTGTAACATGCCATCATCGCAATGAATCAGTAAATTTACCAAGAAATATAATAACTTTTCACAGGTAAGAACCGAAAAGAAATTGCGACACTGGGACTGCCTATAAAATTGGCGCTTGTCCAGTCTAATTGTATAATGAAAATGAAAATGAAAATGAAAGTGTTTATTCAGTTCAGGTCCTAAAAGAACACTTATGAATGTCAAATGAAGCTACCACTGGTTCGGGAGGTAGTTTTCCACTGAGAAGAAACCAGCAAGAAACTCAGTAGTTACTCTTTCAAAAAATTGTGTTGAATACAGATTCATTTGTAATCAAAATAATTATATAAAGCAATTATATTTTCAATTTTTATCGTATATTGGTAAAAATATAATAATCTACAAAAGTACTATTAAGCAGTTAAGTTTTATAAATTTAAATAGATGACAACAAAAAAAAAAAGTAGTGCAGGCGTGGAATCAACATGTCATGAGTTTTTATCATTTATATAATCTTCAACATATAGTAAGCTTTTTTTATTAAATAGACTTTACATGAGACTTAAACTTATGCAGGTAAATCAATTACATTTTGTGGTAGCTTATTAATATTTTAATGCTTAATCCACAAATGATTCCCAACTTATGCAATTAAGATTTGGAACGGCAAGTTTGTGGTTTGTTTCATATTCGTGTTATTGTGTTCATATTCGATGTCTGTGCTCTCGCCATAAATCACACAAAGACTAAAAACTACTGCCCCATGCCATGACACACGTACGTGTAGTTATTGTTATATTTAGAACGTAAAATTAATCATTCAAATTTTGACCTTAACGCATTAGATAGAGAACAAATAAAAGCCCGAGCACACTACTATGCCATTCATGAAAAAAGCGAGCAAGGATTATGAATGTAAATCTGCCAACTGAGCGCACTGGGCAGACTTTTTCGCGACACTGAGTTAATTGTGATCCAGTTATGTTATTATCTAAGGCTTCTTGATAAATCAATTGATCAAGTGTTGCAGGCTTCCAAACCTCAAAAGCTACGTTTATTTTTTAAGCCGTTTCAGTAGTAAACGTCAGTATGGTGTTTCTTAGATAAAACGCGAGATGACATCCGACCTTCGAACTCCATCGATCCGTGAAAGATTACACGCTATTTAAAACCCCATTTGTTATTTGACCCTTAGAATGTGTCCGTGGTCTAGTGATATTTAATCACGATATGTATCTCGGGGTCGCGTGTTCCTAATCGTCGGGACACAGTGATAATTAGCTTGAATCCTCGGATAACACATAACTTGCTCAAGTGTACACCTTTCCCTATATGCATAAGAGAAGCGTTTAGTATATAAGCTTTTGATCATTATAATTAAGAGACTACAGACAAGTAAGATACCCTTATTACTCCGGTGTTAATCACTCTAATTTCTTAGACCTTTGAAACTGGTTAAATATTGTTTGAGGTTTCTCCGTTTCGTTTTTTACTTATTTAGAGCGTCGGTGGCCTTAAGGTGTGAACTGTTACCCCTACTCGGAAGGGCTGTGGTTCAAATTCCGCCACGTAACCAATATTATGCTATACTGGATTTTCGAAATTAACATGTACGTTAATCAACGCTCTTACGGTGATGAAACATCTGAGAAACCTTCATGACGCCTGCGAAGAGATTCGAGCAGGTTGTGTGTGAAGGTTGTCCAAAATCCGCAGCTGGGCCCGACGTGGACGACTTACGCCCTAAACACCCTTAACGGTAAATCATGCCCTCGGTGGGGACGTCGTTTAATGGCTGACGATGATGGATTATTTCTTGTTCGGATGCTAACAAGTAGTATCCGTTTGCTTTCCAGCAAAGGGCCTCGTGAGTGGAGCTGGTGCGTGCTCTTGGACAGCCACGTCCGCCGTCCGTCTCCAACTGTCGTCTGCGAGTGCGACTCCAAGATTACTTTGGTATGTTAGGTCTACTGAATGACTACAATATCGTGGGATGAAGACGATATGAAGTAAATACAAGTACATACTCGATACTTCTATCCGTATAAGTATTTTTAGTAATCGACTACTTCTTATATTGAAGTATCGTAGGTTAGGTTATAAAAAAAGTACTCATATATATAAATACTTACTATAGTTTAATAACGGAAAATCGACCAACATAGTGTTAACGAATTGAACGTAATAGAAATGATCATTACAAGTTGGCGCTAATATGGACGTTAGTCGCAGCCTATAAATAATAATAATATCTGTTATTGCAGACAACATAGATCCAATACGAATACAAGTAACAAATGTGTTAGTAACAATTTTCTTATTTAAAATATGTTAGTAACACACAGTTGATTAAATAATATAAATAAAATTAAATAACTAATAAATATTAAAAAAATAATAACCATAAGGTATACATGCGAATGTCAATATCGCAAGTCTGGTGTGTTCTAGATATTTCGCTGAACTATGTGAAACTGACGTCGACGCTTCGAGCTTAGCCGGCGGACAGGTATACTAAGGCGGACGAATTGACCATGGCATTCAATACTTCTGTTTAATCATAATCCAATATACATTATCAAAAAATATCATCCCCCGTTGGGACCGGTCCACTACTCGGCCACTGTTGAGTAATATATTATTTATAATTTATACTAATAATATTTAATAGTTGAACTTTGTTTTATAAAATCAGTACAGCGAATAAATATTCAAGTAAACAACTTATGTACGCACACTTCAACTTAATGTCCACGGGACCAGCGAAGACAGTTTTTAACATTGTGTAACCAGAGTTTGCCATCCATCCGATTTTGTCGTAAGCAGTCCGATTTCGAAGACATTGTCCCTGGTACCGGTGGCCTAGCGAATTGGCTTCGATTTCATCATATAAAACCAAACTGAATATAGAATTATTTAAATTCGTTCATCGTAACAAAAACCGAAAAATCTAATAATTTGAATTGATATTAGATTCAATACGAATTAAAGTTCATTTTCCTTAGACATCTTACATCAGTCTATGTGTGACCAAACATCGAAGGCACTGTTGAAACGTCCGATCGCTCTGATTTTCCACTGTTTCCTTCCTTAAGGTGGCAACCTCTGCCTTAACAGTTTTATCCCTTAAGAAGAATTGTTGTCTGGGGAGGCTGTGGTTAAGCCGTGGATTAAATTGCTGATGATAATAAACAAAACTTTTATCATAACACAATATTATAATGCTTGTAATTCGTTAGATATACGATAATTTATTTTGTCTATAACCCTGCTTTTACAAGGGGCTTTTGTTTACGGGCCTAGATCTACCGATGAGCTTACTAATTGCTAAGCCTGTGAACAGTAGTTGAGAACGTAAAGAGGTCTTCTAGATATGAATAAGTTACAGTTCTTACAGTTCCCGCTGAAGCCTACGGGCGCGCATTCATGGTATCTTGGGTATAAATCTTTTTTTAAATAGCCGAATTGTAGCAGTTTTATGAAAATTACCACCGCACAAATTCTCTTTGAGTTTTTTTAAAGTATCCAACAATTTTTCAAATTCCGAACATCAAATACGATCCGCATAAATCTCTGAATTCACGATATTAAATATCCCTGGCTAAACTTGCATATTTCGGAGTTATTGTAAAATTGAAATTGCGAACCTGAAAACGAACGATAGACATCTTCTAATGTCAAATATAATATACTAGAAGTGAAACGTTACTTTAGGTACGCACTCAAAAACTTCTTAATTTCCTGATCTTATATGGGTCGATAGTTACACTTATATTGTTGGGAAAAAAATCCGATCTTATCTTTCATAACAAAATTCTTATAAACGAAAAGTATTAGGGGACACCTGGATTTTGAAACCGGGGCCTATCGTATCTGCCGTCGATTGGCTCTGCCACTGAGCTATATTCCCACATATGTCCAAGTTAACAAAAACAAAGATACATATTTGAAATAACGAAAACATTATCAGGTTGCGCTGGGTGAGATTATAACCTACGCGTACGTCTACGATTAGTAGCCAATAAAACTTTGAACTTATATAGAGAAGAAAGGTTATAATGGGTGTATATGAAAATAATATTCTCGTTGATGGACAATAATGTAACTTGCGGATTTGGTAATGCCGATGGTTGTTTGATGCTGGGGTTCAAGTATACCCTTATTTAGTAATTGATTTCTAAATTCATCGCAGTAGCTGCGACTTCTTTTTCCCACCCAATCGACTCAGGTCTTCCCAACTGATATCTGTATATAAGGTAGCTATGCATCTGCCTAATTAACAGAACCACCGAGTGAATCCAGTTTTGTAGGCTTTTGTTTAGGTAAATGGTACGCTCATAGAAATGTTATGTGTGCTGCCGCTGCAATTCGGAACACTGTTTCGATTCGTTTTGTAAGCATATACGAATCTTTACTTTTTAAATCATTGGGGTCTTCCCCAATTGAGCGCTGACCCCAGGCTTCCAGACTACCCAGTCCCCTTTCGAAGGATGTCAGTCCGGTTCATTCGGGCCAATGCGTCTTTGATGTGTCGAACGCTTGCCAAGACGCGGTCGCCTGCTCAGACTCGCTGCTTGAAAGGCCAGTGCCGTAACTTGCTTTCAAGCGCCACTACCTTTTCAACTGGACAAACATGAGGGGTGGGGGGGGGAAACCCTATTCCGCCGTGGATGCGATAAGTGAAGATAGAGAAGAATCATCTCTTTCATCAATTTGTCATTTCTGCAGAAATAATATCGTACGTAGAAACCACAGACATCAAAATAATTAGCCCTGGACAAGCGTTCTAAGTTTATAGGCAGTCCATGTGCCGCAATTTTCTTTTCGGTTCTTAACCTGTGAAAAGTTATTATATTTCTTGGAATAATTTACTGATTCATTGCGATGATGGCTGTTACAATTGCACAGGATGGCAATTTTTGGAAACAAGGTAATTCTCTAATATTTTCGTGCGTCTTGACTGTCTTACAGAGCGTAACTGGTCGCCAGTGTATGGCTCGTTGAGCTTTTATTGTCGCACTTTCCAACGCGCTTGCCCCATCTCCTGTAATTGGGGAAATTGTGTAGAAACCAACTGTTAATTAACGCTCATTAAATAGGTTTTCTTAAAATTTTTTAGATGATTCTATGTAGTTATTTTTATGTTGTCCTGTGAATGCGTCAGTGGCTCATTGGTGTAGTTTATTGCCTTCCGTCTGGAGGAACAGTTCTAAGCCCGCTTCGTTTGTTTCTCGAATTATCAAATATACTGTACCATATCTCGAGCTTTTACGGTGAGGAAACACCGGAGAAACCTGCGCGATGTTACCACAACACGGGTTACGCGTCGGATAACGTACATATAATTTCGAAAAATTCAGAATCAGGTACGTTGCGGTTTGAACCTGCGCCCTCCTGGTAGGAAGGCAACAGTTCCAATCATTGAGCTACGAGCTTATTTTATATGTATATTTAATGTATCCAGACCATCACTGGAATGTGCGATGCCACTAGCCGGCGTTCCAGCTGAAAGCCTCCAGTCGAGGGGGGAGAAGGTGGAGTGTCCCAATATCGGCAACGTTAATTAGGAAGTGATCACTCCTCTCTAACTCTTTAGTCTATAATTATACACTGGGAGGTAGACTCGATAACTGAGTCGTCTAGGTAGGTACCACCGCAGTGACAGATATCTCCCGTGAAACACGACTGTTATGCACTTTTGTGTTTCGGAATGAGGGCACTGTAGCTAGTGGAATTACCGGGTAGACCTAATCTGTTGTCTCGGGTGACGGGCTCAGTGCGGCGTTGACGGAGGATAATAACTGCCTATCAGTTGTTGGTCTCCTTCAATGCCGCTCTGTCATGGTTAGGCGTATCACCATCAGGTGAACGTCTTGGCCATCCTGGATACTTATATATATATGCATGAAGAAAAAAAAATATTTCAATATTACTAACAGACACTCCAATATTATATATTTGTTATAGATAATAGATGTAATAAATAAATTAACTAGCAAAATCATAATTTTATTTCAAATGTCCCAGGTTCCGTGCCCGGTTGAATGTGGTTTGCATCACGGACAAACTGACAGGCGAGCTCAAGTGCGATGGGTGGCCGGAGGTCAAGATCGCTCTTGCGCCTGTAGGCCCGCTAAGGCCTAATGCCACTGAGAGCAACCTACAAACTGCAATAAGGTATGTATTTAATACAGTGAAGTTTAATTTATGGGATATCGGGCAAATGAGGAGTTGGCTCATCTGATGGTTAATGACGCCGTCGCCCATGTACACTGGCAATACCAGAGGGCAAATAAGAAGAAGGGCCTTATAAATGGGAATACTTTCTCTTTAGATTTTAGTGTTGAGTGACGTCATTTATTCACTGGGTTCCGTCATAATATCGGCGCTATTGCGACGCTTGTCTTTATAGCGTCGCGTCGTAATGGCTAAGCTGAGGCGGAACCCTTTGACCTTTTTAATGCTATTGTTATTTTTCAGAAATAAGTGCATAGTTTATTTTATTCGGTTGTATTTTTTTTATGTTTTTGTAAAGGTCAATAAATGGTTTTTCTTTCTTTCTTCTTCTTTCTCTTCACGAGCTTGCGAGATCGTATCGCTCAGGGAATACTTCAGATGTTAACTTATTCTACAGTTTTTTGTATTGAGTTAAGACAAAAGCGTAACGAGGTTTTCCATCTGCAGTAAAGTCTCCCCATAGCTATGACGCGGAGAGGCCTGTAGCCTGCAGTGGGCTGGGGCCGTTATAGGCTGCAATGAAGTGGCCGAATCCTGGGCGAGGAGCTAGCTCGCCCAGGATTCGGCCACTTCATTGCAAATTTTGAGTTAAAGCAAATTTTGAGTTTTGAAAGAAACGTCGAACATAACTTGCTCCATTCATTAACATATTGTTTATATTGTTAATAGTGACATCGTAGTGAGTGCTCTACGGAACACTCATTTGGAGTTCAACTTATCTCAGTACCCGACGTGCCCGCGCTTACGTCGCCATTTTGACACCGGACCGAGACTGCCTTTGCATTATGACTCTATGGTAAGATGCTTTTTAAAGCCTGTTCGTCATCATCAGCTCATTAAACGTCCCCACCGAGGGGCACGAACCTACCCGTGGCGGATGTATAGGCCTTTGTTGTCCACGCGGGCCCAGTGCGGGTTGGACGACTTCACGCACAAAGTCAAAGGCACAATCTTTTGAAACTCTTCACAGGCATGCGCGCAGGTTTCCTCACGATATTTTCCTTAACCGTAAGAGCGTCGGATAACGTAGGTACATATATTTTCGAAAATTCGAACTCTCTTTCCGTGGGTACCGTAAGACTTAAAAGGTGGTGTAGGTAAAAAATATGGAAACAGAGAGCAGTAGCTCTGATTCTGATTTTTTAAGGAATTAAACGAGAATAAATATCAAAGTGTAAAGTGATAGTCACATGGCTGTCAGAAAAACGGCGCTTCTGTGTCCATCATCATCATCATTACCTATAATGTCCACTGCTGAACAAGGGCCTCCCCTAATGACTTCCACACGGGCCGATCCCTAGCAGTTGACATCCGTCTGCTCCCCGCCACCTTAACCAGCTCATCCGTACATCTGGTTGAGGGTCGGCCTACGCTTCGTTTTCTGTTATTTTGGACACCGTAACAGAACACTAACGTTTTTGCCGTGTCCACTTTTGATTAATTTTAATACCTGCTCAGACACTCGACAGCACATGCTGAAACCCTTTTGACCAGATGTGTTTAAAGTACAGATTGTTTTTTTTCTACTTACATATAAGTATCTTTGTTCTTCTTTACTTTTGAGTATTTTCATGTACCTAAGCCTACTGTTATAAACCCTTTCTTCTTATTATCGAGTCGACATGGATTCACAAGTTAAATATGGTAACGCGACCAATATTGGGCCACTTTAATCGCCCTTGCATTTGCCATCTTGAGGTCTCGGAAACCGCGCGAAGATCAATAATGTAAAAAGTATAGATTCGTGATATTTTCACAAAACAACTGAAAAAAGTGCTCCGAATGCAGCGACAGCACATATACGAGTATTTCGAATGAGCGTACATTTACCTAAACAAAGAGCCAACAACTGTATTCTCTTTGGCGGTTTGTTTTTGAGGCACGGGTGGCGTATCTAACATCATATATACAGAATATCATTGACAAAGACGGACAGTTCGGACAAGACAGCAGATGTTCAATTGTCTGAGGGGCACCACAGTCGCACAGACTGCTTCTGTAATATCCCCATCTTACCCGATTAACCCGATGGGTTAAACTGTATATTTAGGGGCAGTAAATTATTTAATAATGTTATCAAAGCATGACTGTGATATTCAACGTCAAATTGACGTTTCAGCTCCAGCAAGATGGTCGCCAAATGTACACGTCCACGCCAAACTCGACGGCTGGCTGTGTCCAGCTGTTGGGAGACAAACGGCTTCTCGTCAAAGTCGTGAGCGCTAAGGATCTCGGAGGTAAATTATACGAGTAAGATACATGACGACCCATCTGGTGTAATGGTCGAGACGTCGGCTACTACACCAAGGGTTCCGTGTTCGATCCCCGGGCATTACAAATATTTGAATGCATAAACATGTTTGTAATGGTCTTGGTGTTTTCTATGTATTATATATATGTATTTACAAAAAAAAACTGTATAAAAGTATGTTTATCCGTTGTTTAGTATCCAAATTACAGGCTAATGCTTAGTTTGGGGATAGATGGCGCTGTGTGAATGTATGTGGATATTTATTTATTTATCCATAAATATTTATTTATCAACCAACGACATTCGATCAGCGCCACATAGCCTCAATTTGAGCATGTGGCTTGTATTATAAATAAATAAATATCCATTGACATTCACACAGCACCACCTACGAGTAGCCCCAAACTAAGCATTAGCCTGTAGTATGGGCATTGAACAACATAATGTATGGATGAAATGGATAAACATATATTTTTGTAAATACACAATAATCAGCTCATTATAACGTCCCAAGGGACACGAGCCTACCCGTGGCGGGTATATAGTCCACGCGGGCCCAGCGCGGATTGCCCGACATCACGCACAACCTTTGAATCTCTTCGCAGACGTGCGCAGGTTTCCTCGCGATGTTTTCCTTCACCGTAAGAGCGTTGGATAAACGTACATATAATTTCGATGATTCGAAAACACATTGGTACGTGGATTTGAACCTACACCCTCCAGATCGGAAAGCAACAGTCTACACCAATGAGCGACCGAGAATTGTCAATTGTTGATAAATGTAATATTTCTAGGTAAAACCGGATGTATCGCCCCGTACTGCGTCGTCGAGATGGACGAACCGCCCCAAAAGAACCAAACTGCTTTCAAGAAAGACACCATCAGCCCTCAATGGGAGGAACATTTCCTATTGTAAGTTTAAATTTGTTTATATTATTGATAAGGTTTACAGCTTTCAAAGGAAACAATATTTTTTACTATGGTGACTTACTGTATACAAAACCTCAACAAGTACGCTGTCATACTGCTTACACTATTATATTTAAATACTGCTTTAACGAGTAAACTCCAAACAGTACTCAGCCTCCAGAAAAGTACAAACAAAAACACAGATTGATTTACCACTAGGCATGTCTCAACTGTATCTCACGTAACTAACGCAAGTTGAAGTGGCAGTGGGCTGGTCACGTAGGTAGCAGAACCTATGGCCGACGGAGCAGACGAGTTATGGAGTAAAGACGGCGTGTTGGCAAGCGTAGCGTAGGACCGAAGGACCGAACACTTGCGGAAGTTCGCTGGTGGAGGCTGGATGAGGAAAGCGGAAGTCCGGAATATCTAACGCTAAATGTGAAAGACTTATGTCCAGCAGTGGACTGCAACAGGTTCAAGAGAAAGATAACCCACAGGTAATCACGACGAAGGCCTTTACCGGCGAAGACGGAACCTCGGATGTCGGTTTGAGATGTTTTTTTTCCAAATATATTACCTCTCTGTAGCAGTCGCACTGCTGGACGTAGGTCGCTTCTTTTTTGAATCAGATATCCCGCTCCTCCACTTTCCTCATCCAGTCCCCCACCGGCGACATTATTCGTCTTTAAGCTTTGCGGAATCGTTGACGTTAGGAGTTGACGTAACTAACTTAGCCTCAGTGCATGACTTAGTGGAATTATGTTTTTTATTAGCAGACAATTAACCGCCATCTCACCTGATGGTAAGTGATGATGCGGCCGAGGATGGACCATGCCTGCCTAGAAACAGCTTATTCACTCTTGCCTTGAAGACGGCCAGGTTGTAATGATCGGGGAACACATAAGGAGGCAATTATTACTTGTAAACTTGTGGCCAATAAATGTTTTTCTTCCTTTCTTTTAGTTAATATTCAACGTGTTTTTCTTATATTTCCAGTGACCTCTCGCCGCAGACAGCGGAGTTACTTTTTGAAGTATATGACAGAACAGGACCACCTTCTCCGGGAGGGGGCGCCTCTCAACATAGGTATTGTATCCATGGATTGATCAATGGCTAATTTTTAAACTGATTTTATGTAACAAAAAGCACAGACCAGGACGCTCAGCTGATGGTAAGTGATACGCCTAACCATGACAGAGCAGTATTGAAAGAGACCAACAACTGATAGACATTATTTTCCTCCATCAATGCCGCACAGCGCCACTCACCCGAAACAACAGATGTTAGGTCTCTTATACCCGGTAATTTCACTAGCTCTGCCCTCATAGCGAAACACAAAAGTGCAGAACACTTTTATTTCACGGGATATTTGGCACTGCGGATGCATTTTTTTATTATTATTTATCATTATTATGATCGTCGGTGGCTTAGTGGTGTGGACTGTTGCCTTACGATCGGGAGGGTGCAGGTTCAAACACCGCCAAGTACCAATGTGTTTTCGAATTTTCGAAAATATATGTACGTTATCCGACGCTCTTACGGTGAAGGAAACATCTTGAGGAAACCTGCTGCGCACGCCTGCGAAGAGATTCAAAGGTTGAGCGTGAAGTCGGCCAATCCACTGGGCCCGCGTGGACGACTAAGGCCTATACACCCGTGTACTGTTATGAGCCTCTTGGATTTAGGGTTTTAAATAAAATAATTATTGAATTTATAAAAGCATGGATGTTGGAGTGAGACTGAGGAATGGATGTATGGAATTGCAGACTAAAGAAATGATGATGTAGCAAAAGGTAGGCCATGAGTGGGGAAGAGCGGGTGCATATGCTATCTATAACAGTACGGGTAGCCCGTGCCTCGGTGGAGACGTTTAATGAGCTGATGATGATGATTAATATGTTATCTAAGTAAATATTGACTTGATGTAATGGTGAATGTTCAGGTTCCTCGGCCTGGGATTGGTTGGCATTGACGAGTTGTTGGCGGCACCTTCGCAGCGACAACAGATCGCGCTGCAGCCCAGACCTATGGAGGAACACGACGTATCCGGAGTCCTCACGGTTGAGGTACCCACACTTTTATATTGTCTGTTCAAAGCATGTATATGACGCAGCCATTTGGTTAATTAGCCATGCCATTGGACGTTCTATTATTACGTTACTATTATTGGACTAGGTCCTTCGTTTGAAAATGAAAAGTATTTAGTCAGTTTAGGTCCTTACAGAACACTTATAAATGTCAAATGAAGCAACCACTGGTTCGGACGGTAGTTTTCCACTGAGAAGATTCCAGCAAGAAACTCAGTAGTTACTCTTTTAGAAAAAATGTGTTTTGTGCTGAATCATTTGTTTAAAAAAAAGTATATAAGTATGTTTATCCGTTGTTTAGTACCCATAATACAGGCTTTACGCTTAACTTGGGGCTAGATGGCGCTGTGTGAATGTCAGTGGATACTTAATGACATTTAACGCTAGCATTCAATTAAATGGCTGAAGAACAACTAGCCAGAAGGCTGAACTTCTAGCCCATTGAACGCCGGATATTCCGACACAATATAAAATCTATTTTTCATCGTGTTTCGTCTTATCTCTATAAATTGTTGAATACATGAATAATTTTTGTTTTTGCAGTTCCTATTCATCGAAGGTGCTGATATACCCAACCTGGGATCCCGACCCGTCAAGATAAAGGAGAGTCTACGCACCATTTCCCCACAAGGACAACTCACCACCACCACCAAAACCGTATTCAAACAGAACGGTATATATAATAAATATCCACGGACATTCACACAGCGCCATCTAGTTCCAAACAATGCATTTAGCCTTTTATATGGGTAGTAGGTGGTTGGGGACTAAATGGCGCTGTGTTTTTAGGGTTCTGTAGCCAAATGGCAAAAAACGGAACCTTTATAGATTCGTCAAGTCTGTCCGTCCGTCCGAATAACACAAACCCTTTTTTCTCCGAAACTAGGTACTACATTATTTAAACTTTGTACGTGTATGTATTCTGTAAACAGCTATTAGGATTTAATAAGAAACGTGAAAAAAATTTTTTTCATAAAGCATAGAGCTTGAGTTAAGTACGCGGTTTAGGTCCCGTAATCCCTCTCCTGGTTTATTTTGCCTACAGTTTCATAAAACTAATACCACTTTTTACAACCGTATTACAAGAATGTGTCGCCTCTATAATGAATTAATCTCTGAGCACTCTTCTTTGGACATTTATTAGGATTTAATAAGAAACTTAAAAAAAATTTTTTCTTTGCTTGAGTTTAGTACGCGGTTTAGGTCCCGTAATCCCTCTCCTGGTTTATTTTGCCTACAGTTTCATAAAACTAATACCACTTTTTACAACCGTATTACAAGAATGTGTCGCCTCTATAATGAATTAATCTCTGAGCACTCTTCTTTGGACATTTTCGCTTGTAAATTGCATGGTTTTCGTAATAAAGTCCTGGATATTCTTTCAATCCAGGACTATAGCTGATTTTTCATTACACTTTCCTATAATGTTTCTTACTAACATTACATGCTAAGGTACATAGATATTAAGTATTATTATACACTAACCTCTCATTACAGCTAATTTGGTACAATCTGTGCCCACATGTTTAGAGTTGCAGTCTACGATGTATATTTTATTGATGAAACTAAAGACTGTATTTGACTGTATCTTGTTTTGTGAGCTTTAAATAAATAAATAAATAAAATTTAGGGTTCCCCATACATTGAACTGAAACTCAAAATTTATTTTTTCATTGTACCCCCACGTGTGGGGTATCAATGTGTAGATCTAAAAAAATGGTATTGAGGTTTCTAATATCATTTATTTATAAATTGAATAGTTTGCGCGAGAGACTTAAAAAGTTTAAAAAAGTGTGTCCCTCTAATTTCTAAACTATGGAGTTGATAAAATCGAAAAAAATATATGATATACATGACCATAAAATCTAACAACGAAATTTAGTTTGAACGATTTCTGTAGCTTTTTTTATACGTCATAAACACAGAAACACTATTTTTTCATATTAAAGCTTTAGTAGGTGCCTAAGTAAATAAAAATAATTTTATTTTATGTTACTTGCTGCTGCGGAACCCTCCACGTGCGAGTCCGACTCGCGCTTGGCCAATTTTTATTTATAGATCTAGATATTTACCCGAAGAACCTGGAATAATACCTGCTTTTCCGGCAACTGTTAAGCTGCACTTTTTTTGACATTCTTTCTCTTTAGCCCAAAACTAACAACTGATTAACATAATCGTTTCTCTTTTTTTTGGAAATACATTTAAATTATGGGTATGAGAGACCTTACATCTGTCACCTCGGGTGACGGGCGCAGAGCATTGTAGGAAGAAAATAAAGACAAGTTCTGTTATTTATTACCACCAATACTGCATCTGTCATGGTCAGGCGTATCACTTACCACCGTTCCGTTCACTTTATGACATAAAAAAATGCTATTTTTTTTGCCAGGTCATGATAACTCACAACTAACCGAGTCGGCCCTTCGAGAATTAGAACTGAGCCCTACGAGTGCAGCCAACAAATCAACCCTTATCATTCATTCAGTACAAAGGGTGAGTTATTGTTCCTTTTTAACAGGTCGTGGCAGTCCGCTATATTGGACTTAGGGCTACTGTACGATGGTATAGAGATTTGCCATTATTTGTACACTTGAGGCTTGTTTGAGATTTTATTTACACTAAAGGCACCATATTACAACAGCATTTGCATAAAGAATAAATACGAAGATGATATAGTCCTGGCCGATTTCGACCACAGTGACTGAAATACTCGAGCAGCCAAGATTAAATATAAAACGTATCCAATACTTTTAAAACTCTTAAAATATAGACATCAGTATGTAGCGAGCATCGTGGTTATGAATGAAAATTCTGCCCAACTGACGCGATGGGCAGACTTTTACCTCGGACACTTTTTGAGTGAGATTGTGTATTTAGTTGGTTCATTGTTTATCTAATAGCGCTGTGCTAAATATTTAGTCTTTAAGCCTTTTTAATCTTACGGCACCCGCGAATTTGCCCCGCAAATTAATGAGTAGGTGTGTTGAGAATTCTGCCATCACCACATGGCAAACACTATTATAAACTCTTACGTATACACATATATGATATTTGGTCTGCCTTATAAGGATTTCTTTTTACCTTGAAATCTGAAATAAGATACAAATTTTGATATCCTTTTTTAGAGGGTAGGTTAGGTTAGAATAAGAAGAATTTATTCCCCTTATTTAAAAGGGGGAATACTACATTTAATAAAAAATATTGAATCAAATCAAATTACCAACATTTAAAATGTCATTAACCAATGAGTGCTGTGCTAACTTGTTTTTGATTTTTCTTTCATCTTTGCTGCATGCCCTGACCAATAGGAGCCGAAGAAATCTATTAAGGTGGGTTCCTTATGTTTATGATTTGTTGAAAATAATAATATAGACATGGACGTTAGATATGCATTTCATTTGGGTATATATTTTAATCGTCCAACCCGCACTGGGCCCGCGTGGACGACTAAGGCCTAATCACCCTATACGGGTAGGCTCGTGCCGCTCGGTGGGGACGTTTAATGAGCTGATGATGATGGTACAATATAAAGTCGCTAATTCTTCTGAAATCGCACGTTGATAGTAAGGTTTGTAAGTTGTCTATCTTACCTACTGATTACTGATCCGATTTATAAATAATAAGGAAATAAAAACTAATGAGAGAATATTTTGTAGCAAAAAAAATATGTATGCCCAATTGAAATTGCCTTAGTAAATTACACTCTAAACCATATTTTGTAAATTATCCATAATTATTAGTTGAGAAGCATGTAATCAATTTAGCGTTTAGATTTTTTTGTATCTGGATGACATTTTGCACATAGTTTTAAGACAAAACAAAGAGAGATAGTCTAAATTTTCTGAGTAGAAATTCTACCTTGCCCGATATATCACCACTGATCACTTATTTTGTCAAAAAAACACTATCACCCAGCAAAATGTCATCCAAAAATGTTTTAAGTGTTTTTGTGTTCACTAACTCCCCGAAAAACTGCCCACTAAAAAGGTTGAACTAACCGACTCCGGGAAATTCGTGGAAGTGGAACGCGAGTCCGCGGACAGAATAGACGCCACAGAGAAAGTGAGAGAGCCCCTGGAAGTTGTGGACGAGTGTGAGAAAAAAAATACGCTCACACCCAACCAATCGCCAGCGAAAAGCGTTCGAATAAAAGAAAATGGCGACAAAACCGAGAACGGAAACTCTGTAAGTATCTTGTTATTAAACTAATACATTAATATACTAAAGCACGCATGGGTTTGTTTTCTACTTTCAATTGTATATGTATCCGATGAGAAAACATAGCAATTATGGTCCATCTTTTCACACAAATTTCGTGAAACGAAACGTATTTTTCGTAAGTTTGAAAAAGCTGTTGTCGATATACCAACCATTGGTACTAAAAAGTTCGGCTTTTCATTCATCGTCCGAACTGCAATGCAATGGAAAGACCTTCTTACGTCTGTATTTCCCGATACATACAATTTAGGGGTATTCAAGGCAAGAGTAAATAGGCATTTTTTTACTTAGGCTGCATCGTCACTTTTCATCAGGTGAGATGGCTGTCAAACGCCTTCAAATTTATAATTAAAAAAAGCTGTGTCGAGTGACTATTGTGAAACTTCTTAAATAATGAAGTAATACTTGTCATAAAAATAGACCATAGTTTAGAGTTCCTTGAATTTGAAGAAAGAGCATTGCTGAACTTTTTTTATTAAACCTGCTCTGAAAATTTCTATAGATATCAGAAATATACAAAATACCTACATAACCACAAACCTTTATTACCAGCATAATCCAAACTCGACTTATACCTCTTAGTAGTGTTCATTGAACTGTACTTTGGATTTCCTTCTTGTAAGTTAAAATTGCACAAAATACTAAATATCAGCACCCTTCTTAAAAAATATTTTGCACATAACATACAGTAGGAATTATCTATAAGTAAGTTTTGAGAAAAATTCACATTTTATATTTTTATATTGCCTACATGGTCTTATAGTTATCGCTGCGTAATCGGTCGTGCGTTCGAATCCTAAGAGAAGACGGCAGACACCACGTTTTTTTCCCCATTTGGTTAAGACACCCCAAGCTGATTCACAGATTGTCTCAAAAGAAAATCTTCGGCCCACCAATATGGCGGTCACATAAATTGGGTATTTGACACCACTAATCGTTGACGCACTTTTTATGAACTGTCAAAAAGGAACGTTTCCATATATTTTGTATGAGATTATTGAAACGTGACGTCATTGCTCACTAACATCAATTGACCTAATATTTATTGGTTTCAGTGTATTTAAAAATACAATATTGCAAATAACAAAAGTGATCAATGAAACGACATGTAAAATAAAGTGCACTTTTATGAAAATAAGGTTTGGTATTTTATTGCGAATGGTGGAGAATACCGAATTATATCCGGGCCAGAAGCCGTAGTGATTTTCAAATCTGACTCCAGAGTCGGTCTGATTTCGATTTCTAAAGTTGGCAATAGGTACTCCGAAGAAACAACGAATGTACATTGTAGACGATATCAGTTGACCCGTCACTTCTTTAATTTGCAATAAAAAAGGTATGAAGACAGCAGAATGAAATAAAAAATTTCAATGGCGGAATACAGTTGGTTATTTTCATTACCTTAAATCTAAAGACAGAAAAGGTGTACCATTCAGCATAAGCCATGGTGATGAAGACATCCACTACACCCACACTTAACGTCAATATTTATATAAAATTACCGGGTATAAGAGACCTAACATCTGTCGTCTCGGGTGACGGGCGCAGTGCGGCATTGATGGGGGATATTAACTGTCTGTCAGTTGTTGGTCTCCTTTAATGCCGCTCTGTCATGGTCTGGCGTATCACTTACCATCACGTGAGCGTCCAGACCGTCCTGTACACTGATAACATAAAAAAAATAGCCACAAAATAATTTTCAATGTTTTGTCGGTTTATCTGTTTGTTCCGGGTATTTTCTGAAACGGAAGGTAGCTGGTGTAATAAGGAAAAACATTGGAATTGGTTACCGCGACGGCCGCGCGAGGCTAACGAAGTTATTTTAGGTCGTTTTACTGCCTGAGAATATCTTATAAAGCGGATAATTCCGCGGGGAATAGCTAGTATCTTACAGAAACAACTTATTTTAAAGATAAAAAGCAATCAAATTGGTTAGAGCACACGCAATAATTGGCTAGAAAAGAGGAGGCCCTTTCATAATTATATTATTACCATGCAATGTATACCCATTTTAAAAATGTAGAATTAAAGCAAAGGGTTAGGGTAATAATTTTATAGACTCAAAAGACTTGAATCATAGTTCTAAATCACACAGCAGGGTGACTACGTGAACAAGGGTGACGCCGCACCTGAACCAACTCCCCGGCAGAAAAGAAAACGGGACTTCTTCGGCACCATCAAGAGAAGGTAAAATGTTGTAGAAAATTGTTTTTATATGAACTAAACCTTGTTTATGTCCTCGTTGTAAATCGTATGACAATTTAAGGAAAACATAAAGATGATATTATACATTTAAAAGAGATTTCTTCCAAAAACCCTTGGTGTTATCACGAGAAAACAGTAATTGATTTTTAAAACATTTTCTTCCTTTCCAAAGCTATAGTCCGCGACTTCGCGTGCAATTCTGATTTCGTAGCGTAACGAAACATAAAGAAGCGCTAAGAAGAGGTAGAATTGCACGTCGCGTCGCGGGATAAAGCAAACATATTACTAAAACATGAATATTTGTTTCAGTAAATTGAAGGATTAAATACCCCAATTCCATTTTAATACTCCATATTTGTGCAAAGCTATTACTATATGCCAAAATAATAAGATTAATTGTAGTATTTAAAACATTTATATATCAAAATTTCATAATTTTGAGTCTTTGTTTTAGCGACCCATTTGGTGTACTACACCTAGGATTCCGAGATTGATCCCCGGGCAGTACAAACATTTGTGTGCATGAACATGCCTATTTGTATTGGTCTGGGTGTTTTCTTTATGTAATATGTATGTATTTACAAAAAAAAGTATAAAAGTATGTTTACCAGTTCTTTAGTACCCATACCACAGGCTTCACGCTTAACTTGGGGCTAGATGGCGCTGTGTGAATGTCAGTGGATATTTATTTTTATTTAACTTGGATATTAAATGACGAACTTCCAGACTGGGACGCTCTCGCACGCGAGGGCAGTCTCTAGACCTTCCGGACTCCGACGTGGACAACCAAAGCCACATACGCAGCGTCAGCGCAGAGAGAAACCACCATGGTAAGTCGTATTGACAGGTCGCAAACTATAGGTACCGTGGTAGTCAAAAAGTGAAAAAGTAAAAATCCATTTATTTTAAATTAGGCTCACAAAAAGCACTAATGAGTGGTGTATTTTAATCCCGTAATGATTTATCGTATACTTACTACCTGGTATGGCGTGGCGTGCACATAGATTATGAGTAGGGTATGCAAAGTGAGTGGCACGAATCGCAAAAACAATAGGTAAATAAATTACATTTTTGTCAAACTGAGTGCTGTTGATGATAGCAGATCGCCTATGGTTTCAAATCTGTAGAGGAAAATGGGCGAATAAATGGGAATCATTCAATATGGTGGCAATTTTCCGGGTTGTCTGGGCGCACAGGGTATGCATTGCTTATTTGCATATATGGAGTGCACGCTACGAGCTGGTAGGAAGTCGGAGTACCTAAACACCTAATTAACTATTGGTGCTGTCACGAATTCTAATTTTTTATTTTATCCCTTTTGCCTGTTAAGTAATTTTTTCTTAGGTCTTATTCATCATCAGCTCATTAACGTCCCCACCGAAGGGCACGAGCCTACCCGTAAAGGGTGTATAGGCCTTAGTCGTCCACGCGGGCCCAGTGCGGGTTGGACGACTTCACGCACAACCTTTGAATCTCTTCGCAGGCGTGCGCAGGTTCCCTCACGATGTTTTCCTTAACCACAAGAGCGTCGAATACCGTACATATGTTTTCGAAAATTCAAAAACACATTGGTACGTGGCGGGATTTGAACCTCAGCCCTCCCGGTAGGATGGCGACAGTCCACACCATTGAGCCACTGAAGCTCTTAGGTCTTATTAATTTTTTTGAAATTTCCTTTCAGACAAAGCCTTATCCGTCCCAAATAGAAACGTATACTCAGCAGGCGCCTCGCCCGCGCAGTCCGGAGATGAATCCAGGACATCTCGAAGGTACGCTTTGAACAATCATGCTTTCCGATCTATTTTTCTTCCAAACTTTTTTTCCTACTGCACATACCATACACATTTTTTTTTCATAGAAGTATTTTGACGTTGTTTTTTTAATTCCAGTTATTTTTTTAATAATAGGTACTATACATTATTGTACATAGGGACATTACACCTTCTTGAAAAAAAAAAACTTTTTTAATTAATTGCTGTTAACCAAGCATTAGGAAAATGTCATGATGGTATATTATTTGGCAATGTTCTGCAAATCAACTAGGAAAAAGGATTCAATTATTGAAGAAAGTTCTTAAAAAAACAAACTACAGAAATATTATGTAGATAAAAACATAGATAACTATCGGTCCGATGCTTTATTAAGTAATTTTAAATAACTTACTGATTTGCTATGGCATGGCAAGACTACATCATAAATGCAATCCTTTGCTGAAGTTTTTATAGAATATTATAATGTTGTACCTACTGACAGCTTTTAACTTAAAATAATGCTGACTTGCCATGAATTTACCTTATTTTTATAAGATATAGATGCATATAATATTAAATACACCACTATGCAGGTATTACATAAATACTCCAAAAGGTAAAAGACCAGTACCTAATTTAATAAGCTATACTTACATATATAAATAAATGTATAAGCTATCAACCTGGCAAAATTTATAAAAAAACACTTGGTTAACAGTTGATATTTCATTGCTATAATTCAGGGCTCTAAATTCGCATTTACATAATCGTTTATAATATGAACATATCAAAAACAAACTCTGGTATTTTGTTAAGTGTTTTAGTAAAATTACGGGGTATAAGAGACCCAACATCTGTTGTCTCGGGTGACGGGCGCAGTGCGACATTGATGGAGGATAATAACTGTCTATCAGTTGTTGGTCTCCTTTAATGCCGCTCTGTCATGGTCTGGCGTATCACTTACCATCAGGTGAACGTCCAGACCGTCCTGTACACTTATAACATAAAAAAAAAAAAAAGTGTAAATTAAACAATATTTAAATTTATTTTTAAAATCTGCATAGTGGTAATTTTAATCTGACCCGATATCATATTAATGATGCATTTTCTCTTTTTTCCATCTGCCAACACTCACATCCGCGGGGGCACTGCGATCTGGTAACACTTGGTCTTTCCAACTAATGGTCTACTCATATGCAACTATTGGATATTTCGCTTGACTTTTTCATTTAATGATTGCATGCATTCATAATTTTTTCGTTGTTTTTATTGTTAATTTAAAATGTGTGTTATATTTGTGATGGTTTTATGTATGTGTTACTTTATTTCAATTTTAATTCATTATTACCACGATTTTGTGTATATAATTTTAAATGATTCATTAATAAATCATTAAACTTTATTATAACTATTATTCCATTTGTACCTTTTACTTTCCATAAACTGCATAAATGATTAAACTGCATAACTAACCTTTTGTATTTTTTTATTATTATTCTACACTGAATTTTATTGGTATCAACCAAACTATATAAACCAAAACTTACATCATTGATTTCATAACAACCTGCTATTGAAATCGAATCATACTAATGTTAACAATATTACCTCAAATTCCCGACACTCATAAAACAAATAAACTAACTAAAAAAATAACATCAAATCATTTTAACCCTATTATAATCTTAATTATATTACCCTACCTTTATTTATATACCCTTAATTAAATTACCCGACCTTTGATTATATATCCTTAATTAAATTACCCTACCTTTGTTTATATAACCCTTTTTCATATGAACACCCTAAATCGTCTCATTAAATATCAAAAACTTATAAATTATAACCTCAAAATTGCTCACACCAAATCAAAATTTCACCTAATCGTTACAAAATTTTAAAATAACATCTTTGCTAAAACTAAAACCATTTTACCCAAAACATACGTCTTTAACCTAACCTATAAACTACCCTACAACAACCTAACCACAAAAGGTCCTCTCTCAGCGAAGTATCCGGGTTCAGTACCGCTTCCGCAAGGACGTTCATCCATGAGGCGTCTACCCTGGTGCTGGAGACGATAGAAGCTGGTATCAAGAAGCACTATCTGGTCCCATTGGCGGTAGCCCAAAGGTCCCGCTGGCGACGGAAGGGCGTCAAACTGCATATTTATAATGAGCATACGTTCATTGCTAAACATTTGAGCGGGTATGTACATTTTATTATATGACAGTATGAATGTTTGATTGATTTGACGAAGCATGTGGGTGATGGTTGAGACCCACAGGTCGGCTAGTGCAATAAAGGTTTCGGGTTCGACCTCCGAGCAGAACAAACGTTGGAAGTAATATTATTGTAATACTTTTTTAAGGGATGGTGGTAACCCCTTGTTTCCTGACTTTCATTAACTAGATGCACAATCGCGAAAAGAGAACCGAAAAACGTCCGAGCCCTTGACACATACGTTGGCACATGTTATATTTATGACATCAAATTATTCAATAAAATTTTGACTTTAAGGCGCCATTAAAAGGGTACAAAATCAAAAGCATACTGCTGTGTTACTATGACACGTGGCTACTACTTTGTAAATATCGCATGTAGCTACAATGTCACTATGACATGTAGCGAGCGACGTGATTATGAAAATTGCCCAATTGTCGGATGGGCATATTAATACCGCGGACACTTTTCAAGTGAGATGCGAAATGTTATGTAGGTATGTAGTTAGTTTATGCCAATCATGTTAAATAGTAAAGATTCGTGTTATGCTCACAAAACGCGTACATTTACCTAAACAAAGAGCCTTCTAACTGTATTCTCTTTGGCGGTTCGTTTTTTAGGCGCGTATCTTTATATATACAGAATATCATTGGTTTGTGGTGTTTCCCAGCGGTTCCGTGTGCGAGGTATGCGACGGTGGGATCGCGCGTCGGATCGGCAAGCAAGGGTACGAGTGTCGGGACTGCGGCCTTCGCTGCCACAAGCATTGCCACGTGAGGGCGCCACTCGCCTGCCCTACGCCCTCGGTGCATCATATGGAGCTGTGAGTGTTAGACACGTAGATACAAATACACAGACACAAATATAAAGGCACAGACAATACCACCGTATGTCATCGCCACTTCATATGGAGTTGTAAGTGAAAGGATCACACACATAAAGAATATAGCCACACATAAAAAAAGTGAACACGACTGCATACCATACTGTTGCACGCTATCGCTGTACCGCATGGAGATGTGAGTGATGAAGACATATACACGCATAGAAACACATACATACATCCTAAGTACTTATTCACACACACACGAACATGTACACAATAACATGTATACTACTCACAGCAGCATCGCTATACTAAATGAAAATGTGTGTGTGGATTCAGATCAAACACACACTGACAAAGCTTTATTACAAAAAAACAGCACAACCCTACGACCGCACTGCAATTTATTTGAGTGTAAATGTTGATACACAAAAAAAACATATATGAGAAAAAGACACACACAACTATGTATATTATAGTAAGATGAAAATATATACTTACATATGCTTGCAATCACTCATTGAAATCAACATCATGTAGCATAATAATATAAAATAGCAAAGCGCCATTTTTATTTGGCTAGTAACGTTTTGAGAATTCTCTGCCTTTTTCTGAGAAGGTTTTTGTGCGAAATAAATAAATTGTGTTGTATATTAATTGCTATAGCCATCAAATATTTCATATAATATTTGTACTTTTATATGTAGCAACATAGGACATTTCATTTAAAAAGAAAAAGGCAGAGGCTATGAAGTTTTTGAGATGAATTAGGTTAAATTAAAAAAAATAAAAGTATATTAACCTTCTATTGGGATTTCTCATAAACTTCCATTTCAATAATTTATTTTACAATGCTTATATTTATCTTTATTTTCAACGCTGCCAAGGTCACATTCCCATAGCTTTGGAAATGGAAGGTACTTAACTCAGTTTATACCTATTCGCTTTACGGCCTTTTATATGTATATAAGTACACTATATACGCACAATTATTTTTATATTTAAAATATAAACCCATACATACTTATATATACTTGTTCAGATGCCTTTGTTTTTTATAATATTATTTTTGATTATTGTGTAATTAAGTATAATTTATGTAATAATATGTTTACATACATAAATGCAATTATTTCTAGTTTAATTTAACAACAGTGCATTGGCTTATGCAATATATATATACTTATTTATTTATATTAATAAAATGTTGTCTATTTTATAGGAAATTAATTATTTTAAGATTATAATATGATTATATCATCATCATGAGCTCATTAAACGTTCCCACCGAGAGGCACGAGCCTACCCGTATATGATTATATAGGTGAATAAAATTATACTTAAGTCTAAAAAAAGGATACAAAATCACTTCAATCTTTTTAACACAACACTTGATGTGTTAGGGGACAAGGGAATAATAGATTATAAATGATAACTGATAAGTTAACTTACAGTTAATTTTATTGTTTTTCTAGATCCATGCTCCCAGTGCTAAATGAGTAACCAAGCTAAGCAAGAAGACTGCAAGAATATAAATATAAAAACAAAAAATACAAAAAAACACACACAAGCAAATGTCCACACAGGTTCTTTGAAAATATTAAAGTTTGTAGTCCTTCAAGTATTTTGATTTTGCTGTGTGAGCACGTTTTGATTGCAACCTAAGTGTTTTTATTTGATTTTGACTTTAATAAAGAAAGAAAAATTATTTAGCATACATAAAGCTAAAATCCTACTTTACGCTTTGAAGTGTTATTTTGCGTGTTTACTTTTGCATGACTTAGTATTTTTATTTAAAAATAACTAGCTTGATGTTATTCTAATGCCTCGGGCGTTGTTCCTGCATTTATTTTAATAAATTCTTCAGCTCTTGATAAAATATAATGGAAGATGTAAAAAACAAATTTGGAAAATTTATATCGAATCAAAAAGAAAACGCTTATATTTTTGTTGTTGTGTACTCGTTGTTTTTAATACTAGTTCTCTTTTTTATTTAATTTTCATATTATTTTTTTTATTTTCAGGACCTACATTTCGTCTCCGTACACTGACAAGAATATAAGGATGTTGTGAACTTTCATAATTGAAAAACGCTTTAATGTGCACAAAGCATCACTAGTTTTACCATCTACTTGAATAATTTATTATAACAAAACTACTTATACACAAATCTCTCTAAGTACAACACTTATGTACGCATATATACATTGTATATGTAAAGGCTTTTTTACAAATATATTTATAATTATTGAATGTTAAAATTCTAGATGTAAGAATAAAAAAAACGTAGAGGTTCTATAATGGTCAAAGGACATATATTGGATGATGGTAATTGTTTTTTTTTTCAGCTTTTTCACTAATATTGGCGAAACATGTTAGGGTTAGTTTAGGTATCGCTAGAGCCCACCATCGAAGCCATTTACTCTCATACGTTTAGCATAATATTCGATATTACCAACTTAATGTATGAATGCATAAAACGTTAATTACTTAATGAAATAAAAAGAGAGAATTTTTACAAAATCTCTACCTCATTTCTTCAATGTTACAAACAATATATGACTATTCAAAGTTACCAGAATTTACCATTGTTTTTGTTATTATTTTATGTTGTTAAAATTTTTAAAAGTTTTTCTTTATGTAAAACTCGAAATATTAACTATTTATTTAAATGACCTAAGTGCTTTTGCACAAAATGTGATCTGATATTGTAGTCCCTATGTGCAATATGTGTACCACTAGCGCTTGGAGCTTAAATGTTAAAATTATAACTTTTAAAATTAGAATTAATCGCTTTCTCTGCCATAGTCAAGTGACCACCTAGTAGATTCAAATCCAGTCTAGATTTTTTTATATTTTTAAGAGAGTGATATGTTAATTCTACTTGTGCGACTGTATGCTCTTGTGCTACAAATTTTTCACTTTTTTATTATAGATAAATACTAAAATAATGAAAACCCCAGTTTTGTAGCTACTTTGTAGCCTAGGAACTATTGCCCTAACCCAACGCCCTATCTTTTTCTAAATTGTACTTAATAATATTATTCTACTCCTTATTTCTTTCTACTTTTATAAGGGTTAGCCAAAAACCAGTAGATAACAGAGTTAAGTAAATTGTACTGATTTTTTAATGTCGGTTTAATAGTTAGTCTTTAAGTAGGTTGATAGAATGTTGCCAGGATATGGTCTGAAAACCAGTATAGATTTTATAAACATGTACGAGTAACATGAAATATTTGTAGCACAATTTAATGTTTAAATTTTTATTTGGAAGCGATTCATTATTAAAAAATAAAGTGAGGATTATATTTGCAATTATTTCACCGTAACCCGAGGCATACAGAGAAAAAACGATGTCAAAACTTTCTAGTATTTTTCAATTGGATGCCTCAGTTATGTTGGATGGCGCATATTTTATCTGGTTCCGTAAATTAAAATATTGTAACTCTAATTTTAAAATGTTGCGCAAAGTGTTTACTGTCTGTAATTTTATTTTCCTCTTTTTTTAATAAAATGCCTTTTTTACGGATTTTTTCTACTCATTTCATCATTGTCAGCTCATCAAACTTCCCCACCGAGGGGCACGAGCCTACCCTTAAAGAGTGTATAGGTCTTAGTCGTCCACGCGGGCCCAGAGCGCATTGGCCGACTTCACGCACAACCTTTGAATCTCTTCGTAGGTTTCCTCACGATGTTTTCCTTCACCGTAATTGTCTGATTACGTACATATAATTCATAAAATTCAAAAATTGGGGTACGTAGCGGGATTGAACCTGCACCCTCCTGATCGAGTGGCAACAGTCCACATTTAGCAACCGACGCTCTATTCATTGATCTAGATTTCATTCCACTTAAAATGTAAGTTGTTACCGTGTTAATTTAAAGGGTCTACGAAAAAATCCCAAGTCCAGCCGTGAAAAGCTGTCATGATACAGGTCAAAAATTGAGAAACAGGTTTGCTTATACATAGTTTTATTGACTCGAGCTTATGTACAAACCACAGTAAGCCTACATTCCGATATAAATCACCGTTACATCAACTCTTGAAACAGTACATCAAGTATTAGATTATCCCGTATTTTATGTAATATGCACATGATTAAATTAAACACGACGTTTAAGTAAACTATAAAATTAAACTCAAATTATACTTGACAGTTAATCTAAAACAGTTGAAGTAGTATACAATAAATTAATTTTAAAAAATACAATATTTTTGTTTATGAAATCTCATTAAAAAAATGATATTGTGACTATTCAGATTCAGCTTTATTTACAGTGGCTGTCGTTTACCAATGTGATTAAAATTACTTATATTTATTTAAAATATAAATAAATATATATAATTAAATAATATAACCTAAATTCCAAGCATTTTCTGTTTATGATATTTTTTCATATATGTTTTTGGTATCTAATTTTACCTTTGATGTCAACATCACATTTTATTTGCCGACCAATACAATATTAATAAGTCATTGGGAATTAGTAATCAAAGTAATAAAAAACTCAAATACGATCACAAAAAATATAATTCCATACTAAAAAAATCTATGTACAATACATAAACCATGTGACTACAAAATCGTAGGACAAATTGTATTAACATCGTGTGGTAACCCTACGCTGATGACGTATGAACTGTGAAACCATAGATACGGAGCTGATATATAAAAAATCACAAAACTATAAAGATCCTCCTAACATACATGATTTAATAAACACGTTTAAATAAGCTACGCAGAATGGTCAAACAGTAATCTCGCAAGAAAACACCACAAATGTGTTATCCATTTCAATTACTTACCCTTTTATTATAAACACATGTGTAAATAAACTAAAGAGACATTATTGAGAACTGCATTTTATACTATACAATTTTCAAGTACATAACAATGATAACTTTACATACTGATAATATATTTTGTAAAATAAAACGTTTAAATGATAAACATTGAAATAAGACGACAAAGGAACATATTTACGAATGATGTTATCAAAACTTAGTCCTTCATTGATTATTATATTTATTTATACATCAACTCCTTAAATGAACTATGACAGCAATAAATTACATCATAAATTAACATCAATATTCAGGATACACCAAAAATTTTAATACAAACAAAAATATTTATTTAAAAAAAATACTGAGTGCAATTGTCATATAAACAGTATATTTTACATTTATTTTCATTATAAATGAAAATTATTAATGATAATAATAATTATATTCGCAGTAATATATATTAATAAATATACTTATATATGTAGGAACTGTCTGTTACACAAGAAACAAGCTATGAAGTGTAAAAACATACAAACATGTAGAAAATTAAATCACAATATTTTCACTGTTTATCTTGCTTATTTTTATGTTAATGTATTTCACCAATGCGCTAAAAAGTAGCTATTATAATACAAAAATATATCCTGTAATATTAGTACAGGGCCAAACAAATCAATTCTACAAATTCAAATTTGACATATTCTAACCTCGCGACTATATATATGAACAAATGCATTTGTTTACCTTTGATAATAATTATATTTTATACCAGCATCCGCTATAACGGAATCTCATTAAAATTATTGTATTCAAAACTAAAAAGTTAAATAATATTTATTGAAAATGTATGAAAAGATCTTTTATTTACAACTCATAAATCTTTTTGAAATGATAGACGTCTACTTTGGACGTGCATTGTTATTACTCTTAATACTTAACAAGTAACCAACAAAACAGATGTCAGAGTAATTTATTTAATTACATAATCGCAACAGTTGTTACTAACAAAGTTGTCTAAATGTTAATATCTGCATATTCATAACTTGTATATCAGACAGTTCCCACAAAAGGGATAGTGATCGATCCGAGATTTCGTGATTATTTTACCATCCGATACATAATATTGTATTTTTTTCTTATGTAATTCTAAAAATTGTTCTGATAGTGTTGCCAAAATGTCGATAGATTGTAAATCGATTGTTGACCTAGAAAATGCATTCGATATTTAGTAACAGTGCTATTTAAAAAAATAAATGAAAAATATTGATTTCAGCTCATAAAACAAAGATGAAAGATACTTACAATACACAGTTAAACAATGTACAGAACCTCATGAATGTATCATAGTAATTTAGATCTGCAGCCCTAGACTCTTCACTAGGATTCCCTGTGCTGGGATTTATAGCGACAACAGATAATATCGACAAAATTTATACTAGTGATGTACCCATCAATACCACTGCTTTAACTTAACAATCGATTATCTATCGATACACTAAAGTGACAAAACTAATTTCAAATACGAGCACGGGCCAATTACATTATAGCCGGATATCATAGAGCAAGTTAGGCACAAAACCGACAGTAATTAATCTATGACCGCGTCACCATCCCAAATAGGCACAAAATAAGAGAACAAATCACTACCATACATGCGAGTCCGTTCCTAATGAATAAATACTCTTTGACATAGCTGAGACCACTGCATAATATTAATATAGCAATAAGCTTGTAAACCAACTAAAATTTGGTTAGTTTTTTATTTAGTTACATTAAAATGTTTTTTAATTTTTAATACTAACATTTTTTATCTTAATTATAACATAGTTATATAGTAAATATCACTAGTGTTAACCACTCGCTATAGTGAATCATGTATTTATACCATATACACAATGGAATTGGAGGCGGACCCAGTAATTTGATGAACCTGTGAAGGCTTCCATGAAAAACGGTGTCAACTTTTACTAAGACTAAAGAGGATACCCTTTTGGTACTAAACATATTTGAGTTTTCTTTGTCTATATGATACTAAATAAACATATTCAAACAGCGCCATCTAACGGCAATTAAGCAAATAGCTTGTATATTGTTTCTACACAAATGATAAACATACATACTTTATTTTTTTTGTAATCACATACATATTAAAATAACTGGATCGAACCTGAAACCTTAAGTGCTATAGTCAACTTAAGCATTACCCCATATGGCTCGTCATATGTATGTATTTATATAAAACATGTATTTGAGTACGTTTATCCATTGTTTAGTACCCATAATTATCTGCTCGCCTAAATTGCCGGCAGATGGCGCTGTGTGAATGTTAAAAACTCAAACTATTCAAGTATTCAGTGTTCAATTAACAGTAAATGACGTCACAAGTATGTAACTAAACCCGGATCCGCGCTCAACTATTCTACTCCCATATTGAGGATTTGTAAATGCGTACTCAGTCGAGTGAAAAATGGAATTTAACTTTACCTAAGCACCTGTTATGTAATTTTTCTATCAGTTTGTAATTTTGTCAGTTTGTCCGCTTTTTACGTATGTAAAAAACCGCCCGTTTGTAAGTGACATTTCTGTGAAAAGTCGCTGGTGGAGGCAGGATGAGGAAAGCGGAGGACCAATGTCCAGCAGTGGACTGCGATGGGTTGAAGATAAAAATGACTAATGAAATCAATACAAAGAAACATGGGTATGGTATTTCAATATATCAAACAGTAAAACCGATGATAATCTATGGTAAGAGAACGCCATAAATGATTTTTACTTTATTGCTGTGGAATAGAGTTCAAAGTAATGTGGTATCTAATTGGCCTGGCAAAGGGTTTACTTTGTAACCACCAGGATTCCAGATACAATAAAAATCTTTTGTATGTAAATATGCAACAGCGACGCATAAATTAAATGATCAATTTGACGCATTATCAATAATGCGATTATACAAATGTTAAAAGCTCAATACAAAAAGACAACAACATGTTTAACCTTCCTCACCCACATTTTGACAGCAGCCAATTAACAGATACAAAAGACAGATATTGTCTATGCCCAGACAAGCACCTTTTAGATCGTGACACATAAAAAAGGGGGCTTTTATCGATTTTATCTACGACGAAAAAATAACTTGTTCATACAAAAACAGTGTAAATATTACAAAACGCGTTATTCGCGTAATTTTCAGACGGTTCGTTACGTAACAATAAAATATAGTAGGCCTATCGACGCATCAGTTTGGAATGATCTGTCAGTCCTTTCTCTTACGAACTAAAAAATCACTTGATACATTTTTCTCGCTAATTGTAAACGTGTATCTGTACTAGTGACATGTACTTTTAAAAAATGTGACAGATATTTCGGTTAGTACACGATTTTGCGCCGTATCGTAGGGCGGTAGAGGCGAGAATGCTATGTATTTTCCTTGACAATCTATAAAGCGTCTTATTTCCTAGTTTGGCCTATCGCGATCATATAATTTGGACACCCTAGTAAATGTGAAAACATTGACAAGTAGTGTTGCCAGTAATTCTGTATCAAAATCAACAGTAGTTTAAAAAATCTAGAGAGTTCTTTTCAGAATAAGGGGGGAAACTTATTCGTTATGGAAGACTTTAATCGAAGTGTCCCAAAATTAGTGAAATATACATTAAACCGCCCGGCGATAAGGTCGAAAATCGCTTGTAATGTTCATGTTATATATTACTGTATGTATACCTTAGCCTAACCGTCAATCGACGTAATGTCAATAAATATTGAGTAATACTAGTTTACCTCGCTACATGAATATTACACATTATGTTTATTTAATTTAACACTTTTCACTATTGAGTTTTCTATTCGATAAAAAGCCTACAATTTAAATAGTATTTTCACATATAATTTTAAAAGGTATTTAACATACAATTTGAAAATGTATCTTGTTTATTAAGTTCTGAGAACCTTTCATGGGATACCTTCAGCAGTGGACTTTCAGGTTGAAATTATAGAATATAACGCAACTGGATTATATGTTAATTTTATAAACACTGACAAAATAATGAAATAAAAATATAAGCAATTTTTTTGTATAATCTACACACATTAACTGAACAAGTATTAATGTTACTTGTTTACTATTTAAAACAATAACTTTTTATACTGAAAATATGTAAAATCACCCTTTAAATCAATTCCGACTAACAAATAAACAAATATTTGTAAAATAAGTCTACAAAGCAAAAGGCAATATAAATTATTTGGCGAACTCTTTATCGTATACAAAAAAAAATAAGTTAAATGTATATAAACTTACCTACAAAATGTTTCGAGTATTTTTTTAGCTAAACTCAATAGTGAAAACTTTAATATACGTACATCTTAAACCTACGTACATAATACGTATCCGAATAAATATTTGTTAAGTATAAAATTTTAAAAAAACACAACTTGCTTTATGCTTCGATTCGTGCGCTAAGTCTAGTTTTTTTATTCGATCTCGATTCTGTCTCAAAACATTCAATCAATACAGTCGATTGTGACAGACTGGGTCTGTTTTTTAAAACGGACCACCATTTTTCTAGTTTGACTTGGAATCGACACTGAATCGGTAGTAGACCGTTCAATTGTGCTGGCAACACTCGCTGACTCGGGTTATTTAAAAATCAAAGCACGTGATCAAATTAAATTAAAATATACACGGATTAAATGTATTTTAAAAACTGCATTAACACTCCCATTCGTGGCTGATTGCGTTCCGTTGTAATTATAATTTACACAAAACTACTACACAGCCATTTTTTCCAAAACTGGCAACACCGAACCGTGCCCCGATTGGTTACCGCGTCAACGAGTGTTGCCATTACTAAGTCGTTGCTGCATGCCGTTGCGGGACGGCAAACTTATCTCTATACGTTGAAATCACTTTTTACACGGCCGATGTTGAGAAACAAGTACTTATCATGCTATGTTCTAAAAAATCTAGGCTCATTTTGTTTGGTAACTATTTTATAAATTAACTATTAAGGCGATCGTATTTGTCAAGATATATATCACTATGGCCCAAGGTATATTAATAATTAAATAGTTTTGTCATGTCCTCGCAATGAAAGAAATTAACTAAGAATTTGATTAAGAATATAAAAATTTTGGTTGAAGTTCGTACATATTTGTAAACCTCATATTAGGCATATTTTATAATAAACTAGCTGACCCGACAGGCTTCGTCCTGTCAGAAAAATTTGTAATGTGGCAGTGTTTTGTTCCTACCGTTTTTATATTCTTTGCAAAAATTATCCTGAACAGAACCGTCACCCTGGTAATAATTCGGTGTGAATTAAAAATAATTAAATAAAACACTACAAGCATTTAAAAGTAAGTCATTTTAATGAACTTTATATTATAATAGCAATAAAGCTCACATTGATTCTACGTTTTAGTTAGAAAACGTTTGTATGTGAAAAGAAAAGGGCTGTTTTTAGGGTTTTCCCGGAAATTATTCGATTTTTTCTCGCCGTAAGAACCATCCTAGGACTTCAATGAACATTTAAAAAAAAGAATTGGCCCAATCGGTCCAGGCGTTGTTGAGTTATGCGCTTACCAACACATATTGCGATTCATTTTTATATTATAGATATAAACAGCTATAATAGTTAGCTAGTAGAAGAAAGAATTATACCAAAATTGGTATAACCAAGATTAAATACATAAAGAAAAAAGTAGCACTCATTTACAAAATTGCAACTACCTTGGGCCAAGTAGTTTTTTAAATTCTCAGTTTGATAATAGTGCATACAAAATCTAAACACACCAGATCCTTTGTATATCCTTCGAAATACAATAAAATATCAATACAAAGTGTACATACAATATTAAACAGCTAATAAAGCAGTCGAGTGTAAAGAATTCAAAGTGTATTAGGCTTTTTTTCAACCTTAAAACATAAAAAGCTTTCATACTCACTTGATGATATATTTTTCCAACCTATACGAACATAAAATAAGCATTTTCAAACCTCTCACTTTTTTTCAACTTAAAACTGTTTCGAATTGCGTTTTCCGTTGTCCGCCATCTTGATGACGTCACGGGTCGTGTATGACGTAATACTTGTTTCCCGATGTCGGCCCGCGGTGGACTAGTTTGTCACTCGACGTCGCTCGCCTGATCTCTTATCTGCGCGCGAATTCCGCCTTTATACCTATAATAATACATGTTCGTCATGGAGAATGTGTTGCCCACAGAGGGTAGTTTCTTTTAATGTTGTTGTTGTAAAAGTTCTCGATCCGTTTGGTGTAATGGTCGAAACGTCGGCTACTACACTAAGGGTTCCGGATTCTATACCCGGGCAGTACGAACATCTGTGTGCATGAACATGTCTGTTTGTATTGGTCTGGGTGTTTTCTATGTATAATATGTATGTATTTACAAAAAAATATGTATAAGCATATTTATCTATTGTTAATATCAATATCACAGGCGGATGTTTAGTTTGGGCTAGATGGCGCTGTGTGAATGCCAGTGGATATTTATTTAAATAATGTTACAGAGTGAACCGGACGGTCAGGACGCTCACCTGATGGCAAGTGATACGCCTAAGTATGACAGAGCGGCATTGAAGGAGACCAACAACTGACAGACAGTTATTATCCTCCATCAATGCCGCACTGCGCCCGTCACCCGAGACAACAGATGTAAGGTCTCTTATACCCGGTAACTTCACTAGGTAAAGCCGTCAGCCCGAAACCCAATTATTATTATTATTTGGGTTATGAGGGCTATTGAGGCTTACACAGACCTGTAGTCACTTCGACCTAGAAGATATTTTGTGACTCGCTCCTCTCTTAGAATTCATCTAAAAGTTGGGCACTTTTTAGGAAGTTTAGGATCCTGCCCAACTTTATAGATTTGATGTCACTTGGGCATAGATAATAATTACCCAAGTGGATGTTTCGCTTCCATTGTAGAGGACCACAATTGCAAAATACCCAAAGGTGCATAACACTCCTGTTTCACGGGACGATATCTGGCACTGCGGTGGTACCGAGTGTTGCCAGTTGTCCCTATTTGCGCGGGACGTCCGATTTTCAGGGGTCTGAGGATGCGTAAGGACGCTAAAGTCCCGAATAATTAGAAAATTACATCTTATTTTTTTATTCATTAAAAAAATATATATTTACGCTCCGTAACTTCTACCAATGACATCACCGTCAAATTAAAAATGGCACGTCATCAGCGTCACACAATATTTTTTATAGTTACCTGCAATCTTAAATCCCAATTTTTTGGCCTCATGTCCCGATTTAAAACAAGCCGGACCTGGCAATACTTAGTACCAAGTGTACCACCTAGTAAAGTTAAAAACAAATAGGGTGCCATACCGTCTAGAATCTCCTTCTTGATCTGGTTGAGTTGCTGGCGCATTTCCTTCATCATCTCTTGTTTGAAGGCGTCCCACTCTGCGGCCGACACGCAGCCATTGTCGTTACCGCCGTTCACTTGCTGGGAAATTAATAAAACCAAATATAAATAGAGTGTTGTCGGTGGCTCGGTGGTGTGGACTGTTGCCTTCCGATCTGGAGGGCGCAGGTTCAATTACCGCCCACGTACCAATTTCTTCCTCATCAGCTCAATATAGTCCCCCAAGCGGGTGAATAAGCCTAAGTCGCCCACGCAGGCCCAGTGCGGGTTGACTTCCCGCACAACCTTTGTCACTCTTAGCAGACGTGCGTAGGTTTCCTCACGATGTTTTCCTTCACCGTAAGAGCGTCGGGTAAACGTAGGATCGTAACGATCTACATATCGTTTAGAAAACACATTGGTACTATCCCACTGGGGTGGGACTTTCTGTAAAGCTTTGCTTTGGGCAGATTGGGCCGTAACATAAGGCTGAGAGCCATCTGCGCTCGCCACTTGCCCGGTGAAGCTGTAAAGGCCATCTGCGGCCAACAGCAGTAGTCAGTTCGAAAAAAAAAAACGCACCGCGCGATCCCAATGAGGAAAGGTGAGTTTGAATTCTTCCTATTGACCGTTACACAGCGGTACTGATTGAGACCAACAACTGATGGACAGTTATTATCCTCCATCAATGCCGCACTGCGCCCGACGCCGAGACAACACATTATAGGTCTCTTATACCCGGTAATTTCACTAAATGAATCCCAGTTAATATGTATAAAATAACTACAATCGCCAATTACGTTGCGTGGGACGCCCTCCGGCCCGATGGACGACATGTGAAAGGTCGCTGGTGGAGACTGGACGAGGAGAGCGGAGGAGCGGGATATCTGGCGCAGTATAGGGTAGACTGATGTTCAGCAGTGGACTGCGATAGGTTGAAGAGAGAACTACAATAGGGATGATGACAATTTTTTTCTGTTATTATATCGATGGACCGCATAATAATAGAAACATTGGTAAAAAAATTACTCCGTTAACAGTATTATTTGCTGATGATATCTCTTATATTTAACGTGGATAGACAAAAAGAAACTTTTGACGATGTAAATACTACACTTTCTCAGGTATTACATTGGTTTACGACCAATAATTTACTTCTTAACTCTAAGAAGACCAAATGTATTAAGTTCACATGCCTAATGTAAGGCAGGTAGATACTTTCATCACTTTGGATGAAGGACCCATGGAAGTAATAAATTCAACCGTTTTCCTGGGTATAAAATTAGACGCAAAATTGCAGTGGGGTCCCATATTGCGGCTTTGGCAGGAAGCTTAGTTCCGCTGCATATGCTGTAAGGAAGATAAGAAGTCTGACTGATATTGAGACTGCAAGACTTTGTATTTAGCTATTTTCACAGCGTGATGTGATTCTATGGTCTACTTTTGTGGGTTCTGCTGCTGATCTACAAACAATTTTGTATTGCAGAAAAGATCCATCCGTGCCATATTACGGCCTTAAATCACGTGACTCACTAAGGGAATTATTTAAACAAATAAATATTTTAACATTACCGTCTCAGTACATTCTAGACTGCGTCATCTATGTACACAAAAATTTACATGTATTTTCAAAAAAGTCAGATAATCATAGTTTGAACACTAGGAACACACACAAACTTGCCGTTCCAAATCTTAGATTGCATAAGGTTGGGAACTCATTTGTGGGATTAAGCATTAAAATATTTAATAAGCTACCACAAAATGTAATTGATTTACCCCTGCATAAGTTTAAGTCTCATGTAAAGTCTATTTTAATAAAAAAAGCTTACTATAGTGTTGAAGATTATAAAATGATAAAAACTCATGGACATGTGTTCCAGCCTGCACTACTTTTGTTTTTTTTTGTTGTCGTCTATTTAAATTTAATTAATACTTAACTGCTTAATAGTACTTTTGTAGATTATTATAATTTTTTAACCAATACATAATACGATAAAAATTGAAAATAATTTGCTTTATATAATTATTTGATTACAAATGAATCTGTATTCAACAATTTTTTTTGAAAAGAGTAACTACTGAGTTTCTTGCTGGTTTCTTCTCAGTGGAAAACTACCTCCCGAACCAGTGGTAGCTTCATTTGACATTCATAAGTGTTCTTTAAGGACCTAAACTGAATAAACACTTTTCATTTTCATTTTCATTTTCAGTAAAACTCACAGAGATTTTCCAATTCTAAAAATACATTAATGGACTTTCCCAAAAACGCTTCATACAAATGGCAACCTAGTTATGATGTCACGCATCAGTAATTAGTACGCATAGTTTGTGAATTTTGTACTACAACTATATTAAATGTTGCGTTTACTAAAACGGTTTCATTGCAAAAGGTGCTTTACATTGTATGTGTTATCCTTTTGTTAACACATTTTTGACAATTAATGTACTTTAAAAATGGACTTGCCCATCTAACTTTGAAGACTAAGAAGTCCCTTTCGGAACTTTGCCGAAAGGGACTTCTTTTAATTATATTTTTTAGTTTTAATTTTTTATTTTTAAGTGTTTAGGGTGTAATATATTTAAGTTACCGAAATAAAATTATTACTTTGAAGACTAATAAAATTCATAAAACATGAGTTTCCGAGCTGAGAGTGAGCACATCGTTATATTTAACCCGGATTTGTAATAATATGAAGTAGTTGTTCCGATTTCAGGAGGCAGTCGTCATGCCTATTATACGTACCTTAAGTATGGTGTCGTCGCTGGCGGAGCCGAAGCGTCTCCGGGCCTGGCGCGGCGAGGCCGGCGAGCCGGGCCCGCCCGGGGCCTCGCCCGCGCTCGCTGCACACACACACACACACACCTCACCACTTACCCACTACACTTGGGACACCTTACGACTAACGTTTATTACTTCAAACAATAATCATTGCACCAACACTTAAAGCAATCAAGGCAAATACCTTACAACAAACGAATGTTTTAGTTTAAACAATCATCATCATCATCATCATCAGCTCATTAAACGTCCCCACCGAGGGGCACGAGCCTACCCGTATAGGGTGATTAGCCTTAGTCGTCCACGCGGGCCCAGTGCGGATTGGACGACTTCACACACAACCTTCGAATCTCTTCGCAGGCGTGCATGAAGGTTTCCTCACGATGTTTTCCTTCACCGTAAGAGCGTCGGATAACGTACATATATTTTTCGAAAATTCGAAAATACATTGGTACGTGTCGGGATTTGAACCTCAACCCTCCCGGTAGGAAGGCGACAGTCCACACCACTGAGCCACCGACGCTCTAAGTTAAACAATAATAATTATATATCTTTTAAATTTGTATAATAGGTTTCTCTTAATAATAATAAATATCCACTTACTGACTGATTCATTCAGCGCCATTTAGCCCGAAACTGAGCATTAGCCTGTAATATGGTAACTTAACAACATAAAAACATACTTATATACTTTTTTTTGGAAATACACACATATTATACTTAGAAAACACCCAGACCAATACAGACAGACATGTATATGCACACAAATGTTTGTACTGCCGGGGAATCGAAACCGGAGCCCTTGGTGTAATAGCCGACATCTCAACCATTACACCAAAGAGTCGTCAACGCAAATAATCTTGCCACACATATTTATAAACCCCTGTTTTGCGATCACCTCGCATAAATAACACTTAAAACTAATATATACTTCTATTAATCCATAACACTATTAATCAAAATTGTACTGCTTAATTGTAAGTTTTTAGTTTAGTCAATAATTTATTACTGCAATAAAAACTAAGTTAATTTAAAACGTTAAAGAAAGAAAAAATCTTTATTCAAATAAATCTGTTACAGATACTTTTGAATCGTCAATTTTATTATTATCATATTTTTTGTGACTCTACCACTATATACTATAACTTAACGTAACGTTACTACGTTACGTTACGTTATAAATATGCTATGCATTCTTTAATTAATGTAAACACTAGATCACTTAAAATTTATGTATATTTTAAAAATAAATAAAATAAAAATATTTAAAACAACAAAAGTGTAAAATTTAGGAGAATGGCAACACTCACAAGCGTTGCCGTTACACGCGGGCAGGCGGTGCGGCAACGTGGCAGAGCGCTCCCACGTCTTCATCGGTGTCGAGTTCACACTGTTCTCGTTGGATGACTCCTATAATTATTACAATGATAAAAATGATTATTTACTAGGCGGTAGACTCGATACTGAGTCGTCTAGGTAGGCACCACCGCAGTGCCAGATATCGTCCCGTCACATAAGAGTGCTATGCACTTTTGTGTTTCGGGATGAGGGCACTGTAGCTAGTGAAATTACCGGGTATAAGAAACCTAACATCTGTTGTCTCGGGTGACGGGCGCAGTGCGGCATTGATGGGGGATAATAACTGTCTATCAGTTGATGGTCTCCTTTAATGCCGCTCTGTCATGGTAAGGTATATCACTTACCATCAGATGAGCGTCCTGTCCGTCCTGTTTACTTCGTAATATAAAACAATCAGGTGATTCAGCCTGTAATGTTCTAACTGAGAATCGCACAAAGTGCTTTTATCCCGCGGAATTCAAAGCCACGACCGCCAAGTTGGGCAGCAATCTAAGCTGAATTCTGTACCCACTAGACATCTGAGGCAGTTATGACATAAAAAGATGTTGGAGACGCAATTTTCGTTTTCGTCATCAATAAATAATAATAAATATCCACTGACATTCACACAGCGCCATCTAGCCCCAAGTTAAGCGTGAAGCCTGTATTATGGGTACTAAACAACAGTTAAACATACTTATATACATTTTTTTTGTAAATACATACATATTATATATAGAAAACACCCAGACTATTACAAACAGACATGTTCATGCACACAAATGTTTGTACTGCCCGGGGATCGAACCCGGAACCCTTGGTGTTGCAGCCGACGTCTCAACCGCAACACCAAATGGGTCGTCAAATAGTCCAGACAAAATAGACATTCCAGTTTGAATCAATTCCCAACTGCTGCTGCTGGAGCTGGATTTTTGTGCAGGCATTGAATACGTCATTACGATTGACATGTCGAGTTCCCATCGATCCCGCTTTTGCGTTTTCAATTCGAGGTCAAAGGTAAAAAAAATGTGTTTTTGCGTATATCTCTGAAACAACGAGAGTTTAGACAAAGTTTGTAGATCGTAAAATTGTCTACAAAAAAGGTCTACTAAACTAAACTAAACTTAAACTTTTTCTTCTACAAAGCATCGCTTTCGAAATATCGTGACTTTTGGATCCTTTTTGCGTAAATACGTCCAATTCAGTCTATTTTGATTGGTTTACAAGTGCAATGTGTACACACCTCGTTCCTGTCGAGGTGTGCCCGACGTCTGGCCAATGTTCTGGCCATTTCGTGCATCATTGTATGCATTGTGTGTGCGCCTCGGGCCCCGGAGGCCGTCCCCGAGTCCGCCCCCCCTGGGGGGGACGCCGCTTCCGACGGACACGCCTGGGGGCAAACACAACATAGTTAGCTTCATACTTACAGATCAGCATTTATATGAAATAATAATTTAAATAAAATAAAAAGTTCATTTATTTTCTCTACACAAATGACAGGAATAAACACACAATTGAAAAAAATATATTCAAAAAAGCACATACAATTTGTATCTGATTGAACGCCTCCCGTATAAGGTGACCCTGTGTTACGAGAGACAGGTTCCTCCTCTAAATTAAAGTAGTAATAAATTAATTTCGAAAGTTACAATGTATAGTATAACAATTTGTCATTCGTGTGCGACCCGTATTGGTTTGAAGAACTGACTAAATAAATACCCACTGACATTCACACAGCGCCATCTAGCCCCAAGTTAAGCGTGAAGCTTGTATTATGGGTACTAAACAACGGATAAACATACCAACATACAAAACATATAAACAAACAGACATGTTCATGCACACAAACGTACTGGCCGGGGATCGAACCCGGAACCCTTCGTGTACTAGCCGACGTCTCAACCATTACACCAAATGGGTTGTCAATTAAAAATAAAATAATTATCAAGATATATACTGACCCTTTGCGCCGGCGAGCTAGCCTGGCTAGTGCGTCTCAGTCTAGCCTGCTGCAGCTGTTGGGCTAGACCGTTTGGGTCCGGGGCCGGCGGGGCGGGTGGGGCCGGCGGTGGCGGTGGCGGCGGGGGGGACGACACGCCTCCGGGAGGGGGAGGGGGCGCCGGGGGAGGGGGGCCCGACTGGGGACATACAGTGTACAAAGTCAATATTTATGTCATTACATAGTGTCATCAATCGCAAATATCACAGAGGAAAAATCATCTCAAAGGTATATTGAGAAAGTAAAGTAAAGTAAAATTTTATTCAGAAAACAATTACAACATTCATTGTTAAACAAAGTTAAGAACAACATTTTTAAATTTATGCAATTGCACTGAATGGAAGTCTACTCAGCGTAGTCAGAACAACCACAGGATGTCCTGACGCTGGTCTTCACTACATATTTTTGTGTCCTTAGCTTAAATAAACAGTAAACTAAGTATATGCACAATCACGAAGAAATATCAAGCAAAGGATCACGGAGCCTCTTGACACATACGTTAACTTATTGACACAAAATTATTCATTAAACCTTTACACTAACGCGAAGTAAAAGATCACGGAGCCTCTTGACACATACGTTGACTTATTGACACAAAATTATTCATTAAAATTTTGACCTTAACGCGTCATTTAAAAGGATACAAAACAAAAGCACGAGCATACTACTATGACATGTAGCGAGTGACGTGATTATAAATACAATTGTGCCCAGCTGACGCGACGGGCAGTCTTTCGCCGCGGTCACTTTTTGAGTGAGATTGTGCATCGAGTTAGTTCATTGTTTATCCTTAAAGACATTCCTTGGGCGTAAATTTTAAAAAACTGTAGACTAAAAGTAACCAAAATAGTAAGTAATAAAAAGATTACATATAAAATTAAATTATTTAATTGCCTAAAACGCCGTCCAACTGTTTTAGAGATTATCCGAAACAAACAGTTATTTTTTTATTTGCTGTATGTACCGTATATTTATTCGTATGCATGAAGAAAAAATGTTATTTCAATATTACAAACAAACACTCCAATTTTATTTATATGTATAGATGAACATTACCATCGGCGGTGGTTGTGGCGCAGCTGGCGGAGTAGGAGGCGCAACTGGTCCCTGAAATATTAGTTTCAGTTTAAATAACAACGTTAGGTAAGATAAAAACGCGTGTGTACTAGTGAACGAACGGATGATTCCCCAAGAGGCGGGGTAAGGCGTTGGCGACGTGAGGTAAGGCCACGCAGTCCAAGAGGCATCGAAGGCCCGCAAACGCAAATATAATCTAGCAATAAAAAAACCGGCTAGCAAGTGACGCCCTTGCTGGTGTAATGGTTGAGACGTAGGCTGTTACACCAGGGTTCGATCGATGTCCCGGGTAGTCTAGACGCACAGGGTACACACTGTTATTTGCTAAGATAGAGTGCACGCCAATGCGTACGGATAAAGACGTTTCTTCCTCGTAAAAAGGCAAAAGACTAATGAAATTGAATTGGGTATTTGACACCACTAATCGTTGACGCACTTTTATATGAACTGTCAAAACTGAACAGTCAAAAAGGAACGTTTCCATATATTTGTATGAGATTGATATGTGACGTCATTGCTCACTATCATCAATTGACCTAATATTTATTGGTTTCAGTGTATTTAAAAATACAATATTGCAAATAAACAAAGTGATTAATGAAACGACATATAAAATAAGGTTTTGTATTTTATTGCGGATGGTGGAGAATACCGAATCACACTCACATTGTTAGGCGGCTGCAGATTCTGATGCGGGGGCACGGGCGGCGGGGCCGGCGCCGACAGGGACATGTTGCCCGCCATCGGAGCACTGGAAATAAATAAAAATAATTTCAAAAACTCATACAAAAACCCTTCTTTAACACATATACAGACAGTTTAAACACGACAGTGTTAAACCTGTCGGTGTGCCCCTGGGTACCTGGGGGGTTACCGCAATCTTTCAAAACAGTATTGTTATAATAATACGTCAACATTTTTGCACCAGTAAAGACGAAGAAATATTATTGTAACACTGTTTTAAGAGACGGCGGTAACCCCCCTGTAGGCAGGTCACGTATAAGAAATACGGACAGATTGTCAATAATACATAAATGTGTTTTTGAAATAACAGCTGCTGTCTATGACACTTTTTTATTTATTTTCAATTTATGGAAATATAGATTTTTATTTTCATTTTTGTCAAATATTTTTTAAATTTTGTATATTAATTTTAATAAAATAAAATTAAACTAGAAATAAGTAACAGAATTGTTCATTTACTTATGAAGAGTACCTAAGTTACCTTTTTCTCGGCTCCGTAGATAAACGCGCGAAATGTATTAATATATTTTTGTTTTCTATTCAAAAACTAGCCGGATTTTACTCACGTTTTTGTAAACCAGACTGCGTCCGTATTTTTAACCAGTCCATGGTTATAATTAATCTCATTATCAGCTCATTAAACGTCCCCTACGAGGGGCACGAGCCTACCCGTATAGGGTGATTAGGCCTTAATCGTCCACGCGAGCCCAGTGCGGGTTGGACGACTTCACGCACAACCTTTGAATCTTTTCGAAGGCGTACGCAGGTTTCCTCACGATGTTTTCCTTCACCGTAATAGCGTCGGATAACGTACATATATTTTCGAAAATTCGAAAACACATTGGTAAGTGTCGGGATTTGAACCTCAACCCTCCTGGTAGGAAGGCGACAGTCCACACCATTGAGCCACCGACGCTCGTTTATCGAAATTAACTAATTTATCTAAATTAGTTAATTTCGTTTTATAAACCACCACACTGTCTGTCTGATATGCCTGTCGATATGTTTTACTGGATACCTTAAAATGTGTTACTGTACATACAGACTCATTGGTGTGACGGTTGCTTTCCGATCTGGAGGGCGCCAGTTCAAATCCCCCCATGTACCAATGTTTATTCGAATTTCCAAATTATATGTACGTTTATCCGACACTTTTACGGTGAAGGAAAACATTGTTAATAAACCTGCGCGTGCCTACGAAGAGATTCAAAGGTTCAAAGTCGGCCGGACCGCAATGGGCCGCGTGGACGACTAAGGCCTAATCACCCTATACGGGTAGGCTCGTGCCCCTCGGTGGGGACGTTTAATGAGCTGATGATGATAAAATTTACCAGTTGGTGCGATGGGGACGTGTAATGAGCTGATGGTTACTGACCTGTTGGTGCGATGGGGACGTGTAATAAGCTGATTGTTACTGACCTGTTGGTGCGATAGGGACGTGTAATAAGCTGATGATGATGGTTATTAACCTGTTGGTGCGATGGGGACGTTTAATAAGCTGATAGTTACTGACCTGTTGGTGAGATAGGGACGTGTAATGAGCTGATGATGATGGTTACTAACCTGTTGGTGCGATGGGGACGTTAATAGCTGATAGTTACTGACCTGTTGGTGCGATGGGACGTGTAATGAGTTGATGGTTACTGACCTGTTGGTGTGGTGGGGACGTGTTGAGTGATGGTGGTGTACTGACCTGTTGGTGCGATGGTGTCCCGGGGCGGTGGGGGGGGCGTGGGGCAGGGTGTGGTGGGGCGCGTGGGGGGCGCCGGGGGGGCCGCTGGGACACAGTTCTATAACAACATCATTATACATTAATAATGTATTTGTTTACTTTAAAATGTACAAAGCCGAAATTAATGCCGAAATTGGCATTCTCTACCAGTAATAATAATAATAATTTATTTTATTACCATAATCTTAAAGTATTTTATAAAACAACACAAACATTCACAATACATTTTATGTTACGAACTAAAAGATTACGGCGGGCTGACACCTGAACTAGGACAAGTCCTGTCACTCAGATCGTCAACCCTCCACCCCATACCATTAGGTATAGTCAAGGACTTAGTTAATAGAATTTATTGTATTAGGAATTTTGTAAACTGCTCATCGTCTTGTGCGATGTTCAGCCTGTCTGAACATCGCACAAAACTGGCGAGACCTATACAATACATATAAACTTTTTTTTTTGTAAATACATACACATTACACATATATATATTGAGCGTCGGTGGCTCAGTGGTGTGGACTGTCGCCTTCCTACCGGGAGGGCTGAGGTTCAAATCCCGACACGTACCAATGTATTTTCAAATTTTCGAAAAATATATGTACGCTTTCCGACGCTCTTACGGTGAAGGAAAACATCGTGAGGAAACCTTCATGCATGCCTGCGAAGAGATTCGAAGGTTGTGTGTGAAAGATCGTCCAATCGCACTGGGCCCGCGTGGACGACTAAGGCCTAATCACCCTATACGGGTAGGCTCGTGCCCCTCGGTGGGGACGTTTAATGAGCTGATGATGATACACATATATATATTATTTATTTATCGGATAAAGATGTGTGTCCTGCACATAGTGTTTCAGTTTTGTAACTGTACCTTTGTAATAAATTATTGTAAACCTATGTGTAGGTAAATACAAAACACTCTTTTAATTTTATATAAGTGGTTATACCACTGATATAAAAGATTAAAAGAGTAACTCGAGTTTTTGCCGGCTCTTCTCGAAGATCCTACTTATTCCGAACCGGTGGTAGTCACAAAAATATTTGATAACAATAACAGTTGACGATTCAAAAGTATCTGTAACAGATTTATTTGAATAAAAATATTTTTCTTTCTTTCTTTCATAGAAAACACCCAGACCAATACAAACGACATGTTCATGCACACATATGTTTGTATTGCCCGGGAATCGAACCCGGATACCTTGGTGTAGCAGCCAACGTCTCATTACATCAAATATATAATGTTTCTGTATTTACAAAAAAAAACGTATACAAGTACGTTTATCCGTTGTTTATCATCCATATTACAGGCTAAATGCTTATTATGACGCTAGATGGCGCGGTGTGATTGTCAGTGGATATTTATTTATTGTTAATAGAAAAATAAATTACAATAAATAAAAATTCCCTTATTTTCAATCAATTGATCACGAATTGTCACACAGCTAGTTGGAGAATAGCTGCAATAATAAATATTAAATAAAATGTTCGTTTATTTTTTCCAACACTTATGTCATAACTTTGAGATGTTGATGATAGAAATTCTTTTACATCTCAAAGTTATGACTTAAGGTGCTTATCATTGGCATATATTTGTGAGGAACTGATGTCTGAAATAGGCTTCAAATATGGAAACCTGTACCACAGGTTACCAGGCCCAGTCAATGCAATGGCCGAGTCGTAACTCTGTAATCACTCTATCCTGATGTTCAAGTATCATACCATCAAGAAACTAACCTGCTGAATCTGAGGCGCGTGGTATTGGGTCGGTTGCGCGTGGTACTGATTCGGTGGCCTCTCCTGCAAACAAATAATTCCACTTCATCATTAATCATGCATTTCATCATCAGCCTATACTCGCCCCAGGCAACAGGCCTCAGGAAAAAAGGAGTGACTCATCACTCTGTCATCTAGGGATTGTCGTAGCTCGTGGTACACAAGGTCTGCATGAGAGCTTACATTGGTCTTAGTTTAGTTTGGTACCAGGCTAGCATTACTAGTAGTAGTAGTTGGAGTGGTATTTGGTGACTTTGGTACAGGTACTGACTCTTAGAATCCGCACTCTCGACTACCAGGGCAGCAGCAAAGTGGAAGAAGTATGACCCAATGATCTGGTGCTGTGTTCTGCACGATAGCCACCAGGACATTGGTCTTAGTCTGCTACAAAGGTAGCTTCAATGTAATAGAGTAGAGTAATGGGCCATCTGGGGACTTTGGTACAGGTACTGACTCTCAGAATCAGCAGTCTGACTACCAGGGCAGCAGCTTAATGGGAAACGTATAGGGACTAGATCTAAGAATGAGAGGCCTACGTGCTAGTTGGCTACCTGGGCATTATCTAAGTGGAAGAGATATGAACTAATAACCTGGTGGTTGTGTTGCGGCGCGTGGTACTATGTGCACGAGAGTAAGTACATTGGTCTAAGTTTGCTACCAGGCTAGCATCACTGTAGTAGAGGTATCTGGTGATTTTGGTACATATACTGACTCTCGGAATCAGCAGTCTGACTACCAAAGCAGAGGTAGCATCAATCCATCACCTGGTACTAGTGGTAGGGTACGTGATATTGAAAAGTCTACCAAGGCCGAACAAAGTTCAAAAGCAATTTAGAAGAAACACTAAGCCCTTGTTTTCCAAATAATCTAGAACAAAGCATATGGATTTCTCGAGTAATAAGATTATCAGCGTCGGTGGCTCAATGGTGTGGACTGTCGCCTTCCTACCGGGAGGGCCGAGGTTCAAATCCCGCCACGTACCAATGTGTTTTCGAATTTTCGAAAATATATGTACGTTATCCGACGCTTTTACGGTGAAGGAAAACATCGTGAGGAAACTTTCATGCACGCCTGCGAAGAAATTCAAAGGTTGTGCGTGAAGTCGTCCAATCCGCACAGGGCCCGCGTGGACGACTAAGGCCTTATCACCCTATACGGTAGGCTCGTGCCCCTCGGTAGGGACGTTTAATGAGCTGATGATGAAGATTACCAGGGCAGCATCTAAGTGGAAGAGGTAGCATGATACTGAATGGCCTACCAGAGGAGTGTGAAAAGTATATACATTAGACATGAACATTTGAGGTCAGTTCGCTACCAGAGCTGCAGCTAAGAGGAAAGAGTATAGACCTAAGAATCTGGGTATAATTGCAAGTTCGCTACCAGGCAGCAGCTTAGTGGAAGAGGTATAGGACAAGACCTAAGAATGCGAGGTATATGTGCTAGTTCGCTACCAGGGCAGCAGCTTAGTGGGAGAGGTATAGCCCTTAGAATGTGAGGTATACGTGCAAGTTCTCTACCAGAGCAGCAGCTTTGTGGAAGAGGTATGTCCCTAAGAATGCGAGGTATACGTGCTAGTTATGTACCAGGGCAGCAGGTAAGCGGTGGAGGTATGTAGCAATGACCTGGTGGTGGTGTTGCGGCGCGTGGTACTGCGGCGGCTGGGCGTGGTACTGCGGCGCGTGGTGCGGCTGCTGGAGTATCGCCGCGTCTCGCGCTCATCGTCCTGCAACATCCTTGTATTCACCATTCTGTATTTGTAACTTATCTATTACTTCAAACGAGGACTCGGGTCAACTTATCATTTTTAAAACACTTCTTAGATAATCATTAAAGTTGATTGTTGATCTAGTACGACCTCGAGCATTGATTCTACTAAATAAAGATAGAAAGGACGACGCTATAGCAATATAGCGCTATCCTTTTCTCACTCTACTTAATGATGATCAAAGCTCGTGTCTCGTTTAGAATACGGCCTCAATGCGTAGGCACGTTAAGCCCTCTATCCCGTTCCTCAAATCACGGTTATTACATTCCACGTTGCATAGTTTAACCCGTAAGAGTTAGTCTAGTTTTGAACACGGCTTAAGGCTTACTTTATATTCAACACTGAAAACGCAACAAATATTCAAATAATTGTGATATGTCACTTTGCATACCCTACTCATAATCTCGTGCACGCTACTGTATGCAAAGTGAATGACACTAATCACAAAAACAATAATTTTATCAACATTTTTGTCGAATTGAGCTGTGATGACAGCAGATGCCTATGGTTTCAAATCTGTAGAGGCAAATGGGCAAAAAGTAGGATCATTTATTACGTTGAGCTTTTCTGGGTTGTCTGGCGCCAGGGTATGCACTCCTTATTTGCATATATAGTGTGCACGCCACTGCTTAAGACCTTTGTATTTTCTATTATTAGTCATAATGTTAAATGGATTTTGAAATGTCTTTAGTCAATTTGCCCAAAATCCGACTTATTGCACTCTTTGTTAAGCATGATGTGATGTGCAGGCCTGTACGCATCCATCCAAATATATCCATCATAGAAATAAAGTTATCTAGCTACAATGTAGCTAAATTGCCAACACTGCATCACATCGTCCGCCTGTGTGATAAGCAAGGCTGCCTGTTCCAACATTATTTACACTGTGCGATCGCAGGGACCATGCAGATCGCATGGTTGCAGATCGGATAATATCATAGCTGCTTTAGATCAATGATATTCTGTATATGTAAAGGTAGATACGCATCCGTCTCTTAAAAACGACCGCCGAAGAGAGTACAGTTTGTACTCTTTGTTTAGGTATATGTGTTCGAATTCGAAATATGTGTATGTGTGCTGCCACTGCATTCGCAAACACTTTTCATGAATCCATACTTTTATTGCTTTAGATGGACAGAACAGGTCGCAGAGAGAGCTGGGAGTTTTCCCGGTCGCAATAACGTGCGAAACCACACTGTGTAGTGAAGTACCTGTACCCATGTCCTCGTCGAAGTGCGCGTTGTGTCCGTTGTTGGGCGCTGGGTGGGCCGGGAAGGTCTTAAGTGCCCAAAAACCCGACTTATTGCATCTCGTTGGATGGGGAATCGCAGAAAGATAGATAGAATTTCCCCGTGGTAAAACGTGGCGAACCAAACTGTGTAGTGAAGTACCTGTACCCATGTCCTCGTCGAAGTGCGCGTTGTGCCCGTTGTATGGCGCCGCGGGTTGGGCGGCTGGGGCGCGGCCGGCGCCGTATTGCGGCCGGCTTGTTCGCCAAGATCTGCGGAGGATACCATCTTTTACTATATATCAAAATGGATCGTAAAATGTGTTGGTAAGCGCACAACTGACGACCAAGTGGTGTTAATGGTTGAGACGTCGGCTGCTACACCAAGGGTTCCGGTTCCCGGGCAGTACAAACATTTGTGTGCAACATGTCTGTTTGTAATGGTCTGGGGGTGTTTGTTTGTAAAATTGCTGCTCAAACGCCCATCGGTTCTGCGACATACGTGACAAGCCCTGCCACTCAACTTGCTGATCCGGCGGGCTATGTCGGTAACTTTAGTTCTCTTACGGATTATTTGATCTTTTCCTAAGAAAACCCGAGTAAGCTCGCTCCATTGCGCGTTGAGTGACTTTGAACTTGTGAACCACTCCACACCACCACACCTTGTGAACACAGTCAGTGTCCATTTGTTCAAAAACATTTTTCTTTAAGCACAATATACCAATACACCTGGGTCGTCAATATGCTAATCAGCAGCCAAAAGCTTCACATACCTCGAGCGTGTGCATCATAGCCTCGCGAAGCTATCGGCGTCCTCGCGACACGAGAAGTTGAGTCCGTACACGTGGCGGCGTCCCTCCACTGGTGGAAGTCGCCGTCGCCTGGTTGTACTTCAGCCGCGCACTATACCGCAGTTTTCACCACCTGCAAACCGATACACTTACAATTAAAACTAAATATATGAATGGACTGACTGACTCACATTGGATGGATTGGGCTGGAATTTGGCATGCAGGTAGATGGTATGACGTAGGCTTTATATTTAGATTTAGGCTGCTGGCGGAGGCGCGCGCGCGCACCGCATTGTTGCGGGAGGCGCCGCTGACTCGCGCCACGCGCCTTCTCAACCGATTGGCGGATCGGTGGACATATTCTGCTGTGCTCTGAACGAATTCACTAGGGTTGCTTTGTTCACCATTGTTATCAATCAACAAAATTTAATATAACATGTATTATCGCATTAGGTTAAGACCTGTAATGATAATATATATGTGGTAATAATAAATAAATAAATAAATAAATTTCTACGCCTAAGGCGATAAAATAGGGAATGAAAGTTTGTATGCAACTTTGTTAATTTTATACAGGTCGGGCTGAGACTTTGCATGCATAACGCTACTAGAAGCGACGTAGGCATCCCTTAAGAAGGGATTTGGCTAAATTCCACCCCTAAGGGGGTTAAATAGAGAATGAAAAGCGATACTTCTTAACGCGAGCGAAAGCTGGTCATAAGTATTTCAATATAGTTGATGATTAAAATTAAAAAAAAAATTGAAACGCTATTATAAAAAAAAATATACACTAATGTTATAAACGCAAAAAAAGGTATATAGACGGATGGCTGTTTGTTACTCTTTCACATAAAATGTACTGATTGAGGGAGACGGGAGCGTGCCTATTACGAATATCACCAAGCAGGGGTGGGTTCTTAGTCAGTGCATAAATTTAAATTTTAAAAAATACCAAATCTTTTTTATCGCCACTATTCTACCCTGAACCTACTCTCCTTTCTTCTCCCACTATTATATAAATCAGACTTGATTGACTATATAAAACCCATTTTCTTAATAAAGGTAACTACATGAGTTTCTTGCCGGAGTCTTCCCGGTAGATAACTAACCTCCGAAACGGTGGTAAAGATTCAATAAAAATAACTTCTGTTTTGACGATTCAATAGTGTCATTTAATGATTTAATTGAATAAAGCACTTTTGAGTTTGATAACTCACCTCGTGATCATTGAGCTTCCTGCCGACCACACGGAACGTGTTGTGCTGCGTGTGATGGTATATGTGAACCTTGGACACCCCGGCGCTGGACCCTGACGGCAGCCACCGCTTCATCGCGTCGTCGTACACCATCACGGATGCGCGCGCGCTGCTTATGGACTGCTCGCTGGGGACAATAACGTAGTTAATTAAAAATCTAATTCCAAATTCAAACGTTTTTTATATTTATTTATTCGAAATTTAAACACTGGTTACATTTTAAATGATCTGCCAAACTGCATATGCAATTTGTTGGCAGCATTTCTCGCTATCTTAACAAAACTGCTTATATATTTACATTTATACTTATTTCTCTACATCTTTTTTATCTATGCTTACTAAATCTATATTAAGCATTTACAATTTTAAATTTTACTTCTATGTAATACGAATATTATAAGCGCTAAAGTTTGTCGGAATGATTGTTTGTTACATTTTCACGCTAAAACTCCCAAACAGACCTCAGTGAAAGCAAACAACATAGATCATGTATCAGAGCAATACATAGGCCACAATTCATATAAATGTTGAAACAGATTTATTATTACACTCAAAAGATAACAGTACAAACAAAACCTTTGAAGTCTCTTTGAGGCTGAGAGCCATCTACGCTCATCACTTGCCCGGTGAAGCTGTAAAGGCTATCTGCGGCCAACAGCAGTAGTCATTCCGAAAAAAAAAGTATCTTAAGCATAGGCCTATTCATGGAGAATCCGCTTCTACGTACCCTTTTATTTACAAAATAATAAAAAAACATGGTTCAAAATTCAAATTTTATATATATTTAAAAGCACCTCAAAGAAACAGTACTTTTTTACAGTAACAAGACCCTGCTAGTTCAACCCGTTTTTTAGTACATTTTCTTTTGATATTTTTTTATTATTAAATCAACCTTCTTACAACAATATGTAACAATAAAAAACAAAGAGGTTTTTAATTTTTAAAACTATTTCTATACTAGTACAGTTCTTTATTTTTCTAACTTCATTGATATCTTTATGTATTTGATTCTGTTTCAGGACCTTTTAAGCTGGACTGTCATCATCAGCTAACAACTGTACATTTAGCCATTTTACGCTTGTATGGTACAAAAAGCAATCGGGATACATTGCTCGTCAATCAATTGATGACATAATAATTGTTTTTATAAGGCTACCTTTGATAAGTTTGTTCCTTACAAGTCTAACTAATCGATCGACAAATACAATTTACTCGTTAGTATATCCATTTAAAGCCACAAACTTGCGATGGTAATTACTACTTTACCAACTAAAGCGTCCTACGCTACTTTTATGCCCTTTTAAGCAATGATGTCTGTGCAAAATGAGCTTTAAAACTATTCGGGCAGTGTCTACAATGGTTAGATTTGCACGCGTAGGTAGTGTTACAGAGCATTATATAACGGATGTTACGTAGCACCGGGACAATTACTAGGGCTGTCCCTAAATAAACAAAGATAGGACTGAAACGGAAATAAACTAATATCGAATAAATTTTCAATTTACTTTTGGATATTAAAGAAAAAGTATTGAGAACTAAGGTTTTTGTCCCCATGACTTAGAATCGAGACACGATAGAAAATCTATTGTTTATGACGTTTTAAAGCGTCTCTAGTAGTCAAAGGGTTAATGAAATTGCGAAAAGTCGACATTGCAGGAGACCGAGCTGGCAGTTACCTAGGTCAGGGAGTAAATCTTTTCATTCAAGGGGGAACGCTGACAGTAGCTTCGAGCTCCTTTTTATAATATATATTTGGTTTTTATAAGGCTTTTTAGTTTTACGTTCAGTGTTTTTGTATATATTTTCTTTAATATTGTAATGTTAGTTTATAATTACTTAAACAATGTTCTTAAGTATTTTAACTATTAAATCTAAAAAGTATTTCAAACAAATTAACTTAACATCTTGGATACATCTAACTTATTTACAAAGTATATTTATCATGAACATAAAGTCACTAATACTTTTCGTTATTCTTTATTACAACCCTACGGACTAACGACTTGCGAAAGGTCGCAAAGGTTGAAGCTGGATGACACATTAGAATATAACTATGTCCAGCATTGCACGTTATAATTTAAAGATAGTGAAAACAAGAAGTACTAATTGTCAAGCATATTCCATGTTGTGACACCCCTAATGGACCTACAAACCATTTGCACTACCCACTACCCAAATGACAAACGCCCCACCGTCCGCCATGATTGACGCTATAATTTTTGGCGCGAAGTACACAAGTATATAGCCTAAATTGTGTAACACAAAAGGGCTTGGCTTTTTTATGAAATCTTTGAAATAAAGTACTTCATATAAACAAAACAGTTTTATTGTGCTAACATATGCACAATCACGAAGAAATATGAACCAAAAAATTTACGAGCCGCTTGACAATGATACACACGTTGACTTATCGTTAAATGTATGACATAAAATATTCATTAAAATTTTGATCATTGAAAGAGAACAAAGTCAATCAAAAGCACGAGCATACTACAACGTCACTATGACATGTAGCGAGCGACGTGATTATGAATGAAAAATGTTGGCCAACTGACGCGATGGGCAGAATTTCGCTGCGGACACTTTTGTAGTGAGATTGTGCATCAACATAGTTAAATTTTATCTAAGTTCAACATTCTCTTGCCCTTATCCCATTACTTGGGGTCGACGCTTAGTCTTTTTCTTCCATACGTCATCAGCTGTGTCATCCACACAACACCCTTCACACTCATATCTTTACACAATCCATCCATCGTTTCAGGTATCCAGATATCGTCCCGTGAAACAGAAGTGTTTTGCACTTCTGTGTTTCGGCATAAGGGCACTGTAGCTAGTGAAATTAACGGGTATCTAGAGACCTAACATCTGTTCTCTCGGGTGACGGACACAGTGCGACGTTGAAGGATTCAATGCCTTCAAAGCCACTTCTTCTCATTTGGATTCACAAGTTAAATATGGTAATGCGACCAAAATTGGGCCAATTTAATCGCCCTTTCATTTGCCATCCATAGGTCCCGGAAAACGCACGAAGATGAACAGTCAATGCCGCTCTGTCACGGTCAGGCATATCTCTCACCCAGTGGCGTGCACAGAGATTATGAGTAGGGTATGCAAAGTAAGTGAAACTAATCGCAAAAACAATGAAAGAAACAACAAAAATTATTTGCATATATGGAGTGCACGCCACTGCACTCACCATGAGGTGAGCTTCTTAACCGTCCCGTAGGTAGACTTGGTAACATTAAATTGTTATTGTATTAAATTCGTGTACAGGAAACAAATCCTAATTAACACAACGAATCCAATACTGTTAAACTACAAGGAAGGAAACCATTAATTGGAAAATGTGTTATATTATCCTGTAACCTTTACAATGAGGTTATGCTTAGACATTTCGAGGTTACAATGCAAGGCATTATATAGACCAAACAGAGAAAGTCTGGGAGGCTCCGAAATGGACCGATATTGATGGGACTTTTTAGGTAGCTGATGTAATAAGGAGAAACTTCATCATCATCATCAGCCTATATAAATAAATTTAAATATCCACTGACAATCACAAGCGCATCTAGGAGGCTTACTACACCAAGATTTCGTACGATCATTTGTGTGCAAAAACATGTCTGTTTGTATTGGTCTAGGTGTTTCTATGTATAATATGTATGTACAAATATTTTTAATTATGTTTATCCGTTGTTTAGTACCCATACTACAGGCTTCACGCTCAACTTGAGGCTAAATAGCGCTGTGTGATTGTCAGTGGATATTTACTTCTTATTGATTGCATAAAAATTGTACAAATACACCACCCACGACATCCGCCTACTTCTCCTATAACTTGGTGCTGATGCGTCCCTAAAACCTCGTCTGCCCTTCAGTGATGCAAACGCTGCCGCAGAGAGCGGACGTGGGCGGATATTGCCTCAGAAGGTCGATCGAATCGTACCACGCTTGGCATGCTAGCGAATTGGGGGCATTGTTCCGTTTTAAATTTTATTTTAACTATTTAAGCCTGAATATGAGTACAAGACAAAGGGTAAACAAATTTATGTATACTTTTCCTTCATCATCATCATCAGCTCATTAAACGTCCCCACGAAAGGCAGCCTACCCTATAGGGTGATTAGGCCTTAGTCGTCCACTTACATACTTTCCCTTATTAAATACATATACATTATAAACATAGAAACATCCATAGTGAAAGGACGAGAAATGGTTGACATAACAATGATGTAAAAAAGTATAGATTCGTGATATGCTCACAAAACAATGAAAAAAAGTGTTCCGAATGCAGTGACAGCACACATACACATATTTCGAATGAGCGTACATTTACCTAAAGAAAAACGTACAAACTGTACTCTCTTCGGCGGTTCGTATTTGAGGCACGGATGGCTTACTATATATACAGAATATCATGTAACAATATATTTTTACCTTTTTGTCGTCCCTTTTTTTTCGCCTCTTAATTTTGATAATTCTCCATTGTCAAAACGTCTTCGTATTGTCATATAAAAAGCCGGCTAGTCATGATATATCAAAAGAGACTGGACACCACGACAAAGAGCAAAACAAATATGTCCATGCACACAAAATTGATACTGCACGGGGAGCGAACCCGGAACCCTCTCTACGAAGTTATCAATAAGTCACTATTGCATAATGAGTGCACGTAAACACGGAAGTATTGATGTTGGAACAAATAATATTTACCCATGTGATCAGTTAGTCACAAGTGAACTTTTGTCTTGTTGAATTACATTATCTATAAGGGTCGTATATACATACAATCATGGTTGTAATGCAAACCTACAAAATAAATGAAGAATCATCATAATCAAGGCAACAGAGGATAGGATAGGATTCAAACCCACGACCCCTGGATTAGTTACGCAGCAATCTAAGCAAATTCTCAAACCACTAAACTACGTTGGCAGTACTGACAAATTGACAATGGAGACGTTTCCATCATATAAGGTGAAACATCTTACGAATGCACATGGTTATGGTTACAAATGAACACATTACTCGACCATAGACTTATAAAAAGTGAAAGCCAAAAGCCCTTTGTGCTACCATAGACAACGAGACGGTCGGACGATGGCGAAACACACCACGTGTGGGCCGTAAGATCATTGCGATAAACCCATATGTCGTGGCGTCTAGCCTCTTTTGATGACTGGTAGACTTAGATACGACAATTTGACAAAGAGAGAAAGAAAGACGTTTGGCAATCTACTAGACAAAATTAGGAAGCGAAAAAGAAGGTAAAAATTATATAGTTTTATAATTTCCCCCATTTTTTGTCCTTTCACCGCATTCTTCTCTCCTCATTATGGTTTGTCATCTTACTTTACCAAGAACAAATATCCGAACCGGTAGATTCAATTTAGTTTTTAATTTTCGTAATTTGACGATTCAAGTGTCTTGTAAAGACTTAATAGAATAAAGGAAATTTCGAGTATGAGTTTTAACAGCCTGTATTATAACGAAGTGAACTGGACGGTCAGGACGCTCACCTAATGATAAGTGATACGCCTGACCATGACAGACGGCATTGAAGGAGACCAACAACTGATAAACAGTTATTATCAATGCCGCACTGCGCCCGTCACCAGAGACAACAGCTGTTAGGTCTCTTATACACGGTATTTTCACTAGCTACAGTGCCTTCATCCCGAACACAAAAGTTCATAGCAGTCTTATTTGACGGACGATATCTGGCACTGTGGTGGTACCTACCTAGAGACTCAGTATCGAGTCTACACCCACTAACTATGATGAAATGCTTTGCTATAATCTCTCCGCTTTATAGGCAAGTTGAAGATAGAGACACACACCTACCTATTAAAAGATAATTGCACTAAGAAAATACTGCCACCAGTCCTGTCAAAGTTAAAAATATGCCACATACGATCAGACTTAGCTACTATTCACACAACAAACTCACATTCACAGCTGAACTGTTGCCTACAAAGGTCCGCAAACCCTTTATGTAATTCTGATGTAATCCAGCGATTACCATTTACTAACGCGACCAGATTTTGTAGTTAACGTTTAGTTAATGTGAACATCCTACATATATTGGGTATATTATAAGATAAGTACAAAGACCATTCGTTGAATGACATATATCACATTTTTCGTGGAAATCCAGGTATCCGTAGATAGACAAATATTTTAAATAAAATTATGCTATAAAACTATGCACCAAATAACCTTAAGCAATAAGTCAAAAAAATAATAACAATAGGTATTAATTAAAAAAAGGATCAATACCTTATAATCTGAATCTGCATTTACGACTGTTTGAGAATCACTGACTTCGCTTTATAAAAAAGCTTTTCATTCGCATACAATCCTTTTATTTTTACGTTTTGTTATGTTGTTATTAAATTATTAATGATACTTACGCTTGTCAAAACGTCATACCTAATCAAAGAACTTTTGTATCTTTCTGCATCCATTTTAAAATCAATATAACATAAATCATTCGCATTGCACACAATTAAAAATGGCTTGAGTATGCATTTTTAGGATTATTCGATATTCATAAATATATTACCTCAAAAAGATGTCTGGTTGGTATTTGTTCATAATTTTAATTTCAATAAAAAGTAACGGCCCAATCTGCCCACAGTCATGTGTGGCCTGTAGCCGTAATAGGAACGTAATATCCGCTCGAAGATAATCGCGGAAAGACAATGGAAAATGTATTGTTTGGTTTTGACGACCCATTTGGTGTAATGGTTGAGACGTCGGCTACAACACTAAGGGTTCCGGGTTCGATCCCCGAGCAGTACAAACATTTATGTGCATGCACATGTGATCGTATTGGTCTGGGGTTTTCTATGTATAATATATATGAATTTACAAAAAAAGTATACTTAGTTGTACATAGACGGAAAAGAACTAAGCAACACTTCACAATATTCTTCCCAATTCTTCTCCGTCATCGCGACGTATCCCCCCGGCAATTAACCCTGTTCACGATGTGAAAATTTTCGTAACAATTAGGATACCAAACTTAACCTGAAGGAAAACACCCAAAACTTCTTCCAATCTTGTCCTTCTCGAACCCTATCCCCTCGGCAATTAACCCTGTTCACGATGATGAAAATTATGCTAAGAAAAATGGGAACCTAAAATAACCTGGAGGAAACACTGCGCCCAATACTCCTCCCAATTCTTCTCCTCATTGAACCTTACTCCTTGGCAATAAACTCTGTTCACGATTATGAAAATTCTCGTAACAATTAGGATAACAAATTAACCTGAAGGAAAACACATACTGCCCAATACTATCGAACCTTATCTCTCGAATTAACTCTGGTCACGATGATGAAAATTCTCATACAATTAAGATACTAAACTTAAATGAAGGAAAACACTGCGCCCAATATTCTCTCAATTTCTTCGAACGTATCCCCTCAGCAATTAACCTGCACCAAATTCTCCTTATAAAAATGGATACCTAATATAACTGAGGCAACACTTACTGCGCCCAATACTCCTCAATTCTTCTCCTTCGTCGAGCCGTAACCCTGGCAGGGTCGCAGTCTTCCCCCTCCCGTTCAGGTCGCACTCGCACCCCTCTTGTCGGGCAAGCTCATCACGACAGCCTCTGCTGGGTGTCCGACTTGAACGACTTCAGTGACGTCTGCGATCCCATTTCATCCTTCCTGAGTACGACGCGCGAATCTCTGAATGTTTCTATCACACCGTACTCTGTTCTGTAGTCGCCGTTCAAGGATTGACTGCCAGAGTTGACGTCGCTCATGATCCTGTTCAGAGGTGGACGTGCAGCTCGTTATTCCAGGTCTTTTGTTGAAGGACGACGCCCTCCTCGGCTTCGGGGATTCCTGGACGCTCGTCAGCGAGGTCATTTGGGACTCCTTCTCCATGTCGATCTCGTGCTCCAGCTGGGACTGGACGCTGGCCAGCATCTCCTCGAGATCACCCAGATCGGGGTCCACGTTCAGTTTTTGCCTTCGCATTTTTTTTTCTCACTTTTATTTAACACAACACAGCACTGTTAAATAGGATATTGGGTTATTCTGCCAATTTTATTTCGAACTTTTCCGTCTACAAGTAATCTAGTTAATTAAAATTTCGGATGTACTGAGACGAATCAAAACGCGCGAAACTATCTACTCAAATTACACTGTCACAGAACGTGCGCAAGTGCCGACGCTCCGTGCTTGACTGGCCGAGATCGAGTTATCGGTCGAACAGTGCCGTAGGGATGACACTGCGCCTGCGCATAAATTCCGCGAACGAAGTCTACAAAGGCGGATGGTCTGTTGAAATAATACCATGGACATTATTTTCGTAATAACGTTAGTAAATTCTTATACATATCAATAATGACACTTATGTGTGACTTCAGTATAAACTTTTAAATTAATAATGCCTTGCATATAAATTTCACTTGCACTTGTTATTTATACTCATGTTACGTAGTAGCATGACTTTGAATGACTGGATGATAATTATTCAGATTGGATAAAAAGACTCAAATGTAAAGTGATAATCACCAAATTCATCACTATGTAGCATCAGATTTTGTCAAACTTAAAAAACCATCACTTTTGCCACTTACAATCCTCAATAGCTATCCAATCGACAACCTTCAAGGACAGTTTTAAAATACACTAACAGAATGAACGTTTTATGTACATTTTTATTAAGTGGTAGACTCGATATTGAGTCGTCTAGGTAGGTACCACCGCAGTGCCAGATATCGTCCCGTGAAATAAGAGTGCTATGCACTTTTGTGTTTCGGGATGGGCCTAGTGTAATTACTGGGTGGGTATAAGAGACTAACATCTGTTGTCCCGGGTGACGGGCGCAGTGCGGCATTGATGGAGAATAATAACTGTTTATCCGTTGTCTCTTCAATGCCGCTCTGTCATGGCCAGGCGTATCACTTACCATCAATACAAATTGAAACAAAAATCTTAAAGGTACCAACCCTACAGCGTTTCGCTATCAGTGCACCACACAAGCGGGTCGCTCGTTCGGTTCCACATTTGTCGGATAATAAACCCACATGACCCATATGTTCTACACATATCTGTCAATTGATTTTCTCGTTGCACGCTTGAGTAGAGACAATCTTCACTGTCAAATATTATGGCCATTGAGGGAAGAGGCACGTGCGGTTTGAACAGTGAGACATTGGCGTAGACTTGGTCTTTATCATGGTCAGCAGGTCAAAACCACAGAAGCGATATTTTTTTCAATTCTAAAAATTCATATTTTAGTTAAATAATTAAACTGTTTAACATATTTTTTTTTTCGTGAGCGCTTTTTATAAACCCAAATTGAATAAACGGATTTTGACTTTAACTATATATAGCTGAGGGCGACGTGAAACTGTAGTCATGAGCAGTCAGTGAAATAACCAGAAGCAAGCAGAAGCGGTCCAAAACAATCATGCCTCCTTCCAGAAAAACCGCTTTTCGAAAAACATTCACACCGCGGCATCTAGTTTTTTATGCAAGGATCCTATGGAAGTATGAGTACTAAACATACTACTTATATATACTTTCTTTTTTGGAAATATGTACATAGAAACACCTAGAACAATACAATCATTTTCATGCAGGCAAATGTTTAGACTGCTCAGGAATAGAACCTTTGGAATAGCAGACTTTTCAACCATACCACATGGTATATTTCAACAAAAAATATTTAACAAATGGATGTGTAAAACCATTACCTTAAAAACGAAATATGATCAAAACTAAATACACAGACTACGTAAGAAGTCAAAAGCATCATTAATATCATTATACAACCATCATTACGTAAAGCATAATGTGTAATTAGGTACTATTTTATTCTATGCAATTAGAAACATCGTAATTGCGTTACCTTACATGCAATTAGCTAAGGACGTTCTCATATGACAAAATGCCTATCCTACTGAATCATTTGTCACTCACGATTTATTCTTAGAAATGTATTATCGGTATCCAGTTTCTTTGAATTAGTACCTACATTTGTAGGAGATAAAATTCATTGGCAATAGATAGTCGATATATCCGATCGATTTTTGCAGTAACAATGATGTGCTGTATATATAAAGGTAGATACGCCGCATATAAGGGATTACACTCGGTAATTTTACTAGCTACAGTATCCTCAACCCGAAACACAGAAGTGCAAAACAATTATATTTCACGGTACGACATCTGGCACTGCAGTGGTACCTTGACTACTCAGGACCGAGTCTACCACCTAATCAGATAGCCTAGGGGGCTAAGTAACCCAGTATATATGTTTGGGGAGAAAGCGACCCGTTGTGTGTCGAATAGGGACTGGTCGAACCTACCGATGGCCGTTGGAGCAGACGAATTCTGGAGTGGAGACCGCGTCTTAGCAAGCGTAGCGTAGGACGCCCTCCGGCCCGTTGGACCGACGACTTGCGAAAGGTGGAAGCTGGATGAGAAAAGCGGAGGACCGGGATGTCTGGCGCAAATTGGGGGAGACCTATGTCCAGCAGTGGACTGCGATAGGTTGAGAGAGAGAGAACCAACCGGGATTCGCGACGAAGCCCCCTTGAGCACACTCAGGGACACCAAAGCGTCATTTTGTGTACTTCACTCAATCATGTAACACATACATGTGACACATACACATATATCGAATGAGCGTACATTTACCTAAACAAAAGAGTACAAGCTGTACTCTCTTCGGCGGTTCGTTTTTGAGGCACGGATGGCGTATCTGCCTTGATATATACAGAATATCATTGACTTCACTTAACACATCGTAAAAAGCAGCTAAACCAGACGCTACTCGACTACAATTTGCTTCAAAAAAGGCAACCGGCGTACGTCCACCATTGTTTACCATTCGTTGCAATCTATTGTCCATCATCCTACCTGGTTCTGGGTTAAAGACCGCTTGCATTGTTTTACTTGAGAACATCTGCCAAGTAAACTCATTCATCGAACTACAATTGTGATTGAAATCGACACGTTTGAACGGTCCGTTCACGCGATTTAGTGCAAGTAAAAAATATTTAGACACAGTTACAAGACAAGTAGGTTAAAGACGAAACAAAAATATAACAAGGAACAATTTAAAGTAATAAGGGATATTATAATCTTAAAAAGTAAGAGTTCTTATAAACTTTTGGAAATTTTTGTCGAGACTTGTCATAGCGTCATAAAAAAAAGAAACGGTTGTTTATAATTTTATAATTCCAGTTACAAAAACTTTGAAATGTAAAGAAACGTGTAAAATACGATATAAAAAGTTGAAAAGAGTGACAATCGAGTTCACTAGGGATAAATCAAGCACTTAAAATCGAAAACCCATATATTGTTAATTTTCCTTCAATGCTCTTACGTAGAAGGGAAACATCGTGAGGAAACTTGCGCACGACTGCGAAGAGACTCAAAGGTTATGCGAGAAGTCGTCCAATCCGCACTGGGCCCGCGTGGACGACTAAGGCCTATATATCATTTACGTGTAGGCTCGTGCTCCTCGGTGGAAACGTATGATGAGCTGAGATGATGAATAAAAAATATTTTACCAGCTCACTGGTTGTTTGAAACAGTTTTACGGGTAGGCTCGTGCCCCTCGGTGGGGACTGAAATTGAATGAAATATTTACCAGCCACTGGTTGTTTTAAACAGTAGTAAGGTTGCGTACGCCTCCTGTCTCACCATCTGTTATCACTCCACTGTCACCCGATATCGCTAACTCGAGATAAGTTTCCGTCGCGGTACCTTTTCAAGGTTACTGTCGACTCTATCTTGTTTATCTTAGAGGTTATTTTGCTTTCGTTTACATAACACTGATTGATGTTTTGCATACGCGATTCTAAGACGTATTCTATGTTTATCGCTTGCATTTATAGTTGTTCACAGGATATACGGGTACATTCCTGAGAAGCATCTTAGTGATTGAATAGTATGGTAAATTTAGGTTGTATTATAATTTTCTAATGTTTGCTGAAAAATGTTTCTTTTTTAGTCTTACCGGGATAGGTAACAAGCAAAAAATAAAGAAAACTATGTCCAATAAGCGTTTAACAGCGTCGGTACTACTAATACATAGCTTGGAATACTATGTATATTAGCTCAATGGTGTGGACTGTTGCCCTCCTACCGGAAGGGCTGAGGTTCAAATCCCGCCACGTACCAATGTGTTTCCGAAATTATATGTACGTTATCCGACGCTCTTACGGTGAAATAAAACATAGTGAGGAAACCTGCGCACGGCTGCGAAGAGATTTAAAGGTTTTGCGTGAAGTCGTCCAACCCGCACTGGGCCCGCGTGGACGACTAAGGCACCTAGTTTTGTATCCTTGTGTACTCTTCAACGGCCAAGTCACACAACATTAACCATAATAATTAATTAATTGCAGTAAGGAACCTTAGACTTGGCACGTCTTTGTCTTGATTTCATTACTTTTTAGAGATAATCAAGCAGCTCCATCGAGACTTGGCTAGATTTTTTACATAATGTTTTTGGTGGGATTTTACTTCTTTTTGTAGAAACTTGAAAGGAATATTAGACGACCCATTGGGTGTAATGGTTGAAACGTCGGCTACTACACCAAGGGTTCCGGGTTCGATCCCCGGGCAGTATCTACAAATATTTGTGTGCACCAACATGTCTGTTTGTATTGGTCTAGCGCGCTCGACTTGGCGGGGCACTACCGTGCCCCCCGATTTTGACATCGGATGAAGCGCCCACCATGTTAAATATATATTGTGTAAAGGCGGTATGTCAATCTCTTATAGTTTGCTGGGCTCTTTTGTTATCTAAGCAGGTCCAGTACTCCAGATCTTGGATTTTCGAAGTTTTCATAGTTTCCCTTTATGTAGCCATTAAACCCTAACTCTGTACCGAATTTAGCTTTCTGAGTTAATGGGAAGTACTAGTTCTATTTGATGATCATGAATGAGTGAGTGTCTGTCGAAAATGCGAAACTTTGCTTTCGCTTAACGTCGGAACTAAATGAACAGACTTGAAATTGGATTTAAAGTAAGTTATTATATCTTACTAATGACGAAAATTCAGCGCTCTGGTATTATCCAAAGGTTCTCAAATCGGGGCCTGAAAATGCGGCGAATGGATCCTGTAAAGATGGTACGGCAGTGTTTGCTTCGCGCTCGACTTGGCGGGCACTGCCGTCCCCAGATAGCTAAGTGATATTATTTACATCAATTAAGAGAAACTCAGCGGCTCTCCTTTATGTTCAAACATGTGTCATTCACTTGATTTACCATGAGTGGTACGCTTTCGTATTTTTGCTGTTGTTCTCTATGTACGTCACGAAACTTGAAGTACTTTATTACAATCATATAAATATGTTTCGACTTTCACACAGCGCCATCTAGCCTAAAACTAAGCATCTAGACTTTACTTAATACCATATTACTGTGGTTAGGTACAAAGAACGGATTTATCCTTATATAGTACGTTTATAAAGACACTCATATACTTTTTTCGGGTAACATCAAGACCCAATACAACAGACATGTTGCACATAAATATTTGTACTGCCCGGGAATCGAACCCAGAAACATTTGTGTAATAGCCAACTTCTAACCATTACACTGTCGTCAGTTACTGAATCAGTATGCACATTTTATACAATCCGCATCGAGCCTGCCGGTGGGTTCCGGCCAATGATGTAAAAAGTATAGATTCGTGATATGCTCACAAAACAACCGAACAAACAAGTGTTCCATATGCAGCACGACATACACACATATTTCGAATGAGCGTACATGTACCTAAACAAAGAGCCTACAACTGTATTCTCTTCGGCGGTTCGTTTTTGAGGCACGGGTGGCGTATCTACCTTATAAATACAGAATATCACTGGTTCCGTCCTAATTGTCTCCTCACCGGCCAAGAGGCGAACGCAAACTGTCATCGATACAAACTTCCTATATTATGAATCAGACGTGTATATCCTGAATCGTGGAAAATAAGATGACTCATTAAACATTTGACGCATTTTGACATAATTGCATTGGTATGTGCAACAGTCTCTCTTAGGGATAAGATCAGAAATGATTTAATCCGTAAGAGAACTAAAGTTACCGACATAGCCCGCCGGAACAGCAAGTTGAAGTGGCAGTGGGCTGGTCACGTATGTCGCAGAACCGATGGCGTGGAGCAGACGAGTTCTGGAGTAGAGACCGCGTCTCGGCAAGCGTAGCGTAGGACCGGAGGACCGACGACTTGCGGGCGGTTGCTGGTGGAGGATGGATGGGAAAAGCGGAGGACCGGTATATCTAGCGCAAACCATTTTGCCTTTGGGAGACCTATGTCCAGCAGTGGACTGCGATAGCTTGAATTGGTGCAACGGAATGTGCAAAGTGCAGCTTCATAAGGTCACGGGAGACGATGTGGGTTTGTGCTGCCCAAACAAATACGAATCTTCAAACTCAGTGCTTATTCAATTTAATCTTTCCAAGATACCTTTTAAAATCTTAATGAACCTACCACCAGTTCGCAGGGTTCTTTTCTACTTCTAAATTTTCCTCTGTAAGTTTAAGTTTGTTGTGGAATGAGAAATAAAGAAGAATCTTTACTGAGGAGAATCTGGGAAGACGGATCTTCGGCAGACTGTCATGTTTAGTAGTAGGTACACACTTTATAAGTCGCGGCGTAATTCTTCGGCCATTGTACAAATTATTCTGATTATTTCCGAGGGAATTATTAAAACTAAATGAGACAATTGGCAAGTATTAAGTTATGGAGCCCAATGGAACGAGCTATGCCCGGTGTCACTCTTAGGGATACGATTAGAAATGATTTTATCTGTAGGAGATTTATGTTACCAACATGCCCGCTTGATCGGCAAGTTAGATTGGCAGTGGGCTGGTCACGTAAAACCAATGGCCGTTGGTTGGCCAGAGGGCGTCCTACGATACGCTTACCAAGACGCGGTCTCCACTCCAGAACTCATCTGCTACAACTACAAGAAGTAGATTGCGATGGGTTAAAGCCATTGAATTTACAGAACCTGAGGGTTATAAGGTTGTATGCGTGGGTAGCTCAATAAAACCTATTTCTCAAACATTAATACTTAGTAAAGATACAGGGTTTGAAGGTTGTGTGTGAAGTCGTCCAATCCGCACTGGGCCCGCGTAGACGACCAAGGCCTAATCACCCTATACGGGTAGGCTCGTGCCCCTCGGTGGGGACGTTTAATAAGCTGATGATGATGAACGATACAGGGACTAACAAAAAAATGTTTCACAATACTTTTTTATCACACCAACCGTGTCACAGAGGCAAGGCGGAAGTGTTGCAATTACAGATAACAAAACCCTTTGAGTATTGTACTGTTTTTATACAATGTAAACTAAACATTGCTGCATTAGAAGCTAACTGCAACTTTTATTTTCACTGCTTATAGGTCTTTCTATTTCTGCGCCAGATATTCCGGTCCTCCGCATTCCTCATCCAGCCTCCACCAGCGACCTTTCGTAAGGTGATTCAGTGTATAATATATGGGGATTTGTAATGTAATATTTTTATAATTTAATAAAGTGTCTTTGGAACTGTAAATCTCTAAAAATAAAAAATTAATAAATAAACCAAATGGGTCGGCAACACCAAGGGTTCCGGGTTCGTTCCCGGGCAGTACAAACATTTGTGTGCATGAAGATGTCTGCTTGTAATGGTCTGGGTGTTTACTATGTATAATATGTATGTATTTACAAAAAAATGTGTATGTATGTTTATCCGTTGTTTAGTACCCATAATACACGCTTCACGCATAACTTGGGGCTAGATGGCGTTGTGTGAATGTCAGTGGATATTTATTATTATTTATTAAAGTCTCAGTCTACGAGCTATGCAATAAAACAAATCATTTCCCGCAACTATACCGGGCGCTGCTATTCAATGGTTACGAGGTAAAAAAAATTACATCCACACAGGATGAGTGGTAATGTGATGTCCCGTAATTACTCCGGATATGCACCGGAAGGGGGCAATCTTGGCTCACCACCGACCGACAATTAACTGTGAGCCGAACACTGGTAGAGAGGAACTTTTATAAATTAATACTACTATACTCGCATCTATTACCTATGTCAGAGTCGAAATCCATTTATTGAAATTACGCTAACAAAAAGCACTTATGAACGTCAAAAAAACGTAATATGTTAACAGTTTAATTTTATAACTTGAACAAAAATTAAAGAGCGTCGGTAGCTCAATGGTGTGAACTATCGCCTTCCTACCGGGAGGGCTGAGGTTCAAATCCCGACACGTACAATGTATTTTCGAAATATATGTACGTTATCCGACGCTCTTACGGTGAAGGAAAACATCGTGAGGAAACTTCATCAAGCCTGTGAAGAGATTCGAAGGTTGTGTGTGAAGTCGTCCAATCCGCACTGGGCCGCGTGGACGACTAAGGCCTAATCACCCTATACGGGTAGGCTCGTGCCCTCGTGGGGAGCTCATTAATGAGCTGATGATGAAAAATGAATTATAGAAATGAAAAAAGCGTTCTGTGGTTTAGGTCTGCTAGAAAAAACCCAAGAAAACTCAACAGTAAGCCTTTTTTATTACTTATAAAAATATTTATAAGTTATTAATGTACACGATTTCGAAAACCTGTGTTGATTTTCAAGGAGTTACCATATTCACCAATCAATATAACATGTAAATATCCAAACATGCACACAGCGCCATCCAGTCCCAATTTAAGCATAGATTGTATTACGGCACTCAACAGAAAGAAAGAAATTAAAACCATTTATTGTTATTTCCAAACAAAAAACCAATAGAAAAAAATATACATATTATTAAGCCCTTATTACTTAAACAAAACTATAAACAATAAAAAGGTCAAAGTGATTATGAATGAAAATTCTGTCCAACCGACGCGATGGGCAGAATTTGCCGCGAACACTTTTTTAAATGAGATTTTCATCTAGTTATTGTTTATCTAAGGTTTGTACGTAAGAAGACGACTCACGCAGGATTGCCAAACGTACGAGGTTCCTCGTACAATACGAGATTGTGGTCTTCGCGTACGAGGCACGAACACTTTCAACCTCGTACAATTTTGTACCAGATTTTGTATATGACACGCTACATATTAAAAACTATCAACTTTTACACAAAAAAATCAATTGGTCGCAGTTAGGCGATCATTGTCTGCACACACAGTAGCTATGTCAACGGGAAGATCACGATTATAAAACATTTGGTGCTCCGCGTTAATCCTCTCTATCGCATAGTGATGTTTTCTTTAGTGAGAAGCTGGCAAATGTTATTTTATTTAGTATTTAAATGGTGAAAGCGTTTGTTTATGTACAGGTTCGAAAGTCAGTACGAGATTTGTACGAGGAATTTTTTTTCGGGGTTGGCAGCACTGATCTCACGCACAGTCATCGTCAAGGGTAACGAGCCCTGTCTTGCAATGGGATAATAACCGCAGGAAGCGGTCAATCTTAGTTCACCATTGACCGACAATTAGTCAAGAATGATGAGAGAGTCGACTACAAGATACATACTGGATTATTCACATTAGAAAACTACAGTCGAACCAGTTGACTTCTTCTATGTAAAATATGTATGTATTTACAAAAAGATGTAAATAAGTATGTTTGTACGTTGTTAAGTACCTATATTACAAGCTTAATGCTTAATTTAGGACCAGATGGCGCTGTGTGTATGTCATCATCATCAGCTCATTAAACGTCCCCACCGAGGGGCACGAGCCTACCCGTATAGGGTGATTAGGCCTTAGTCGTCCACGCGGGCCCAGTGCGGTTTGGACGACTTCACACACAACCTTCGAATCTCTTCGCAGGCGTGCATGAAGGTTTCCTCACGATGTTTTTTTTAATGTGTGTATGTCAGTAGATATTTATTAATTTGTTTGACATTCAACATTGACTTTTAGGGACTTCAATTGAATACTTTTTGATTTTGATATACATAAGACACAGGTCAATAGGTACCTACAACAGACATGTTCGTGCAGACAAAAGTGTTAGTACACGAAGATCCGACCCGGTTACTTTGGTGTCGCATCTAGCTTTCCTAATATTACCTATACCATTATCCGGCCCACAGGACCGACGATTTGTGGTTGGATGTGAAAAGCGGAGGGTGTCACACGCAAACTGGGGGAAACCTAAGTGTCCTGTGAACTGCAATCAGCTGAAATGAAAATGAGCCTGAAACTGGCAGAACATTAAAACAGAAAAAACGCAATGGTCAATGACATAAAAAGGCCTTGGTACCAAAAAACGGCTGTTTTCGTTCATAACCTTTGACTGCAACCTGCTCAAATAATTTTAACATATTTAATTGAAAACAGGGACCAAGTCCTTTTCCGTTCCTGATCAGACACACAGGCCAACAGGCCAAACCACTGAAGCGCTTTTTTTCAAAGCATCAAAATTCATATTTTTAGTTTAGTATTTTAATTGTTTTTGATTATATTTTTGTATATTTTTTGACGTTCATAGGTGCTTTTTGTAAGCCTAATTTGAAATAAATGGTTTTGATATTTGATCATTAAATTTTTTCTGCTACAATTTTCTGCCAGTTGTAGGCTCATGAAATGAAATAGGTACCAAGTTGAACATCGAAATAGAAACTAAATTAATAAAATTCCAATAAGAAACACCACATTTTCGTACCCATTAAAAAATCAATAGATCACAAAGAATATTCGATACCGTTAACCTCATTCCGCAAAACCGTAGAGCATGCTTCTTAATTACTGCACAATTTCCAAGATAAACCAATGAAATGTGCGCGCAAAAAGTCAACGCGTTCTCGTTAAAATACCCGCTAGTTGCAGACTTTTCACGATTGCGTCATCAAAATCACAATAATCAACATGGTAAATGGAGCGGGTAGATAGAAAGCGAGCGTGAGACTGAACGTTACTAATATTTTACTTTCGGTATCGAGATATGTTTAATTAAAATTTGCAATACTTCAATTTCGCAGTTTTAACTAAGAAAACCTCAAGCCTGAAATAGAACATGAGGCTGAAACTGGCAGAAAATTCTAGCAGAAAAAATGCGATGGCCAGGATCAAAAAAGTACTTGGTCCCTGTTTTCTAAATGGAAAATGTTAAAACTATTTGAAATATTTGTTCGTTACAGTCAAAGGTTATGAATGAAAACAGCTTTTTTTTGGTACCAAAGCTTTTTTCGTCCCTGACCATCGCATTTTTTCTGCTACAATTTTCTGCCAGTTTCAGCCTCATAAATAGAACCCCAGCCAGAACAAAATTAACATCAAGTTTTATATGATATTTTTTTTGGAATTAAACTCGGATAATTAAGGCATTTTTAAATTCATCATATGGACCGACCACTTGCGAAAGGTCGCTGGTGGAAGCTGGATAAGAGAAGCGAAGGACCGGGATATCTGGCGCACGAGACGAGACCCATCTCCAGCAGCGGACTGCGATAGGTTGAACAGAGATAGAGATATTTTTTTTATTTGGTAAGCAAACTTACTGAAAAGGATACTCAATATACGCTTATATGAATAAACAATACGTATACTATAAATTTAAAATCCAAAAAATCTTGGTTCTCTTTATTGTCAAAAACGAATATAAATACCTACTCCGATCATTGACCTATCGCTAAGCCAAAATAAAGTTGAACACTTATAAAATAATATTTCCATCAATTAATTTTCAATAATCAAAACTACATTAGACTATCATATTGTAACAATGACATTTCTCCCACAAAATCCATTATGGAAAAACTATAAAGCAATGTCATCCATTTCATTTCTCACAGGCTTTTTGTCATAATTGAATATAAATCGATTTTGGGACCGTAAATAAAACTGCCCGGTGTTGGTTTCGGCCCCATCTAGCCCCAAGTTAAACGTGAAGCCTGTTATGGGTACTAAACAACGGATAAACATACTATACATTTTTTTTGGAAATACATACATATTATACATAGCAAAAACCCAGACCATTACAAACAGACATGTTTGTACTGCCCGGGTATCGAACCCGGATCCCTTATTTATTTATATTTGGTAACAAACATATCATCAATCATCATACATACAGGACAATACATACAACCCTTTTATTTATGTTAAGAAATTATTATTATTATTGGCGACAAACTGTTGCAGTTTGGCAGAGAGCATAGTTTTGTTATGTGTACTTATTTTAAGAAATAAAAAAATATATAATTAATACTATACTTTGGTAGAAGACCTAGGTACCTATGGCTGTATATGCCCTCTGAAGCATGGAAATCCAGATAATATTTTTTCTGTCACGCGAAAATTGCTATCTGTTGTCTCGGGTGACGAGCGCAGTTCGGCATTAATGGAGAACAATTCTTGTCAATCAGTCGTATCACTTACCACCAAGTAAAATACCTTATACGTTCTTAACTTGACTTCTACTATGTGACCCCCCCCCCCCGCACCTAACCTGGATATACGCCCTTGATGTACGCTTCGTAACATAAAAAGTATTGAGTTCTTCTACAATCGTACAACAATCTCAATACCATATCAACAATCTAAAAATTCTTCTCGGTCCAACAGCACCATTCTGCAGGACTAACAATGGATTACATGAAACGCAAGACGTCACCTCGCAGCCAAGACAAACTGGACTCTGTTTATGTGGAAAAAGTCGAGATCTGCTGTAAATATCTGGATGGGTTTTCTTGTCCATTCGCAGCGTAACCAAAGTCCATTCTATCTGATTCATTCGTCCGGAACTTTCTGGTTGGTGCAAGTTATAAGAGATAACAATATTACCAGATTGTTAATAATACGTATAGATTGTCCGGTTCGTCGGATGGGTGAACCAAAAATATGGTTTCAATACTATTCGTGCTTTGGAAGGCACGTTAAGCCAATAATCCTACTTCTACCTCAGGGCGGTAGTTATTAACACTTTAAAAATGTGGATACAAACTTATGAATTTTCATATTGTGTTGTACTTGTCTTGTTATGTGAAATTTTTGTGGTCAAAGAAATGTAGATGTAAGAAGGATTGAAATCTTCCTTTCTTTTAAATCTATTTCATTCAAATTTTACTAAACGGTTGACTAGGTACTGAGTCGTCTTGGAAGGTACCACCCACAGACATCCGAATATACAATTAGACTGGACAAGCCGCCAAGTTTATAGGCAGTCCCAGTGTCGCAATTTCTTTTCGGTTCTTATCTGTGAAAAGTTATTATATTTCTTGGTAAATTTAATGATTCATTGCGATGATGGCATGTTA